>JAHWFP010096411.1:0-18950 GCA_023313725.1 Lithobius niger
CGCGCCACTGATGGCACTTTGGGTATTTCATTGGGGTCCATGGCTGGTTCGATTTTTACTGTTAAGAAAGACTTGTGTACCAAATTTATGTTTTCTGCAAAATTTCTGCAAAAATTTGTTACTCCACTTAATGATTTCTGCCCAGTGATCTACAATAATAATTGGTCTGCCGATGCGAATACTGCAGTAACATAAAAATCGTGTTCAAAAGGCCCTAATCGGTGTTAATACCTACATTTTGAGCTGTACAAATTGAAAATTGGTTCATTGGTTTGATTTCTAGGTGAGAGCAAAAGTTCTAACCCATTTGGCTTTCCGTGTCAAGAATAATGTAGTTACATTAAAATAGCATGCGAAAGGCCCTAGGCCTTGTCCATACCTACGTTTTAAGCTATAGAACTTGAAAATCGGTTCTGTGGTTCGATCTCCAGGCGAAGACAAAGAGTCCCAACAGCAACATTAATGATTTCTGCCCAGTGCTCTGCAATAATAATTGCTCTGCCGACGAGAATACTGCAGTCACATCAAAATCGGGTTCAAAAGGCCCTGGTCGGTGTTAATACCTACATTTTAAGCTACACAAATTGAAAAGCTTTTTAGTTTTGGCTTTCCGTGTCAAGAATATTGTAGTTACGTTAAAATAGCCTGCGAAAGGCCCTAGGCCTTGTCCAGACCTACGTTTTAAGCTATAGAACTTGAAAATCGGTTCAGTGGTTCGGTCTCCAGGTGACGGCAAAGAGTCCCAACAACAACAACAACAACAACAACAACAACAACAACAACAACAACAACAACAACAACAACAACAAGAACAACAACAACAAGAAATGGCCATGCTGTGGACGCCGAACGGTTTGATTGTTGTCATTAAAATTTGTAATGTGGTGAAATAGTTACGACACGACCCCAAATACCGAATTTCGTTGGTCTATGTCAATTCTGGGCGAGACTATAGGAGTTCAAAGTTTGACGTTTAACATGGAAGTTCATGCTAAGGCTTACATAAGGACCGCTACCGCGGTCCTTGATAATTAATTATAGACATATTTAAACAAAAAAAATGTTAAGTAAAATAGACAAGTGAACAAAATTCCATAATGTTTAATTAATGTTAACAATTGCTTGATATAAGAGCAGATATATTTAAAAAATAACATGTAATTGCTTTATTAATATTATTATTACTGCACAGACGTACTATAACGAGATTCGTGTACCACTGTGATATAAAATAAAATGGGTATTTAAACACGACAATTATTCCAACAGCTACTCTCGGCCGAGTAAGTGGTCCTTCCAACGTAAACCACATTGTGTAACTATGAAATAAAGAGCTAGTGTTGCGTGTTCGCCGCAGCAGCAGGCTGTGTGTACTTTTTATGGAAACCTACACCGACAATAAGAACAGTGACGTAAAAGAGAGCACCGTCAAAACAGGATTCGTGACTAAAAAATGCCTTTGATAACGGAATGAATACATTCAATATAAGATGTCAGCATAAATTTATACAGCTTCATAATAAAAAAATAACAAGAACCTTGGTTGAAAAGCAACGGACGTTCTTTCAACGGAAATACATGTGTATATTAAAATACTTTCAATGGTTGCATTTTCAATATAAACTTCGTACGCACCAAATGAACAACACAGCTACCAAAATCTGCCCAACATTCGCACAGGTAATGTCTCATGATAACTGCCTACGTTTTAATCACGTTTTAGACGAGCGCAAGTAGCGTAGACTTAGCACATTTCAGCGATAGGCTCGCTAAAAGTGTACTGACAGAAATATTCCAAGGATTCTGGCTGAGACGCTTTTCAAAAGGCCGTGCTCTGCACATATGCGTGCCAACGTCCATCCTTACTGAACAATTTTTTCCGGGTAAAGTTTTGTCTTTTAAATTTATGTAGTACACCTAACGCATTAGTAACAGTTGTGGCCGCAGTTAATGTAATGTTTGACCACAAGTCTGCCATGTTAAAGCGAAAATTTTGCTGCTTTATGTCTCCACTACAGTTTAATTTTCGTAAGTAGGCCCTATAGGGTTATGTAAACATGTATACCAAAAAATTTATTAAAATCTGTCGGATCATGTCGAAAATTTGGACCTCGGATGGAATCGCGGAACTAGGTTTTATCTCCTTGCTGGGGTTAAGACATTTTCCCACAGTTCTTGTTGCGCAGCAAATGATTTGTCCCTATGACGCTGTGCTGTGCAGATTGTGCTTTTCTATAAAATGATCGAAATTGGTAAAGTAGTTCCGGAGTTACGAGGGCACTAAATGATCCGTTTTATGGAGTACGAGCAGTCGTAATCGGCTTCGCCCGGGGTTTTGTTCGCTGTGTTTGTCTGGTATTTGGTTTGAAAGGTAATTTTACATGTTCGCTGCAACGGGTAATTTTTCCTTCTGCAATTCTCCCCCTTTTCTCCAATCCTCTCCCTCCCCTCTCCCTTCCCTCCCTATCCTCATACCTATCCCTCGGTTTCCCTTCATCTCCTTTCTTTGATGGAAAGTTGAATTAAATACTGCCCTTGTCCCTTTTGCCAGATTTTGCTAAGACTGATGCGGTCTCAATCCCAAACAACCCCCCAAAAAATTTACCTTTTAGGTTCAGTTAATACGTAATCATATGCTTATAATGGTAACAGACGCATGGCTTCCCCCCCCCCCCCTCTCCCAATCTCTTTAGTTATTACAGCATTAGAATGTCAAGAGTAGCGCTGACAGACGCTCTGCCCAACACACGGTATTTCCGTCCACCGCCACCCCTCCCCCACTATCAGTCTATCGCTTTGGCACCGTGTGAAAAAAAAACCCTGTCTACGTCATGCACGAGATAACCGCTGATATAACCGCGCAGAGCAAATTGTTAGTCGAGGCAACAATGTGCCAATTTTAAGATTTCACTGGCTTAACAAGCTCGCCTGTTTTCATTGTTTAAGTGTTGCGTTGCGGTACTTGTCCTTCTCTTTGTTTAGCTATGAAACTTTGCTTTATTAGCACTGCCGGTTGGGTTCGTTTCCGCACGAGAATTTCAGAAAATTGGACAGGAGGAGGAGGCGGCGGAGCGGCTAACAATGTAAAAATGTTACAATGCTGCAACATGTAACAATAGGGTAACAATAGGCAAGGCGCACAATATCGGATTATAGCACTCTCGAACAAGATGCAATAATGGTTGGGTGCCGGGAAACTAACATTGTCGTTGTTTGAGCTAGCTAACTCGTTGTGGAGAACCAAAATTAAATGGTCTTGAGTTTTCCTTAAATGTTCAAGTTTTAAACCGTAAGTTTTAAACCGTAAGGTCTCAAAATTGGGCGGCCGACATGAATTAGTGACTTTGGGCTTCGGGAAGCCAGTTGAATTGTTTCGGCGATTGTTGCCACGATACTGAAACAATCCAAAATCAACTACTCATCGAGATGACGCATGCTAAATCCAGAAATACACTAATGTGTTGCCATCAAATAATAATCATGGGACAAACCTTCGGCGGAACCTAAACATAAGTATCCATTTTTAATGTTCCGTATTTTGAAAACAAAAATAGTGGACAGTGGACACATATAAAATGGAACCGAAAAAAGCCAACAAATTAACTGAGCAAAAAACGGCTTCGCAACTCAACGAACTATAATTTGAACTCCAATTCGCAAAACTTAAACCCACAAACACACACAAAATAGACGCTATAAACAACAAAACGCTACAAAATTGAAAGATAAAAGTGCATACATAAAATGAACACAAATTAAAGTTCAAATTATAGTTCGGTGCGTTCGAGTGTACCTTCAGGGCTGTGAGTATGGGGATACGAGTTCTAATGTTTTGTTTTTTTTTCTAAACGGCAAAGCCGTTTTTTTGCTCAGTTAATAATGTAAGATAGCCGTTTCGCCGAATAATTTTTTTCCAAACTATACGTGCCTCCCTTGTGCTGCCGTGCTTGCTGCGGCTAAAGCCATAACATCAGAAACCGCTACTATTCACGAATTCTTTCCAATTAGAATGCATATTTAATTTCTCCGATGTTAAACTTTGAAATAATATTTTGATTCGGCGAAACGAGAATTCCCCCGTCACACCGAATGTCACTGGTGCTTTGATGAAATGTATAATTTGGGCGTTTTACCACTCAGCTCCTTTCCAGCAAATTTTCCTCGGTACTTCGGTCTCGGGAAATTAAATATGGAAAGAAGTTTCGTGCTAGCACACAAATTAACGATTGTATCCAGGGATGTAGGACACATAGGCACCGGACATTTAGGCACCCGGACAAATAGGCACCAAGTTTAGTTTATTTTATTTTTTAATTGGAATAGGTCGCCCTCAAATTTGTATCGTTTATTTTAAATTTGGGACACTTAGTCGTGTGTACCGTTAGGGTAATTTTTGTGTTTTTTCCCGATATTTTTTTGTGGTGAATTAAAGTTCCAAATTACGCTGCCTCGCTCGCGCTACCGCGCTCGCTGCGGCTAACACATAACATCAGAGATGCTATCGTTTGTTTTATATCTGGAACACTTAATCGTGCGGACCGTTGGGGGGAGTTTTTGCATTTTTTCCCGAAATATTTTTTGATGAATTATTGTTCCAAATTACGATGCCTCACTCGCGCTGCCGCGCTCGCTGCGGCTAACACGTAACAACAGACAAGCTAGTGTAATAAAGATGCCAACAATCCCCCACCCTCCAATTTGAGGACAATCCATCCCAAATTAAAATTTTTTTTTAACTTGGTCCTATTTGTTTGGGTGCCTATACATATATGCCCGGGTGCCTATTTGTCAGAATGCCTATTTGTCCAGTGCCCAAATTGGGGTGCCTAACCACTGCCTATGTGTCCGCGTACCGGTGCCAAGACTCTAACCAGCGTCAGTCTCCATTACACACTAACCGATTTGCCTACTCACTTATATCTTGACATGAAAAACACCTTCTACAAATTCGATATATTATACGGTGGGTGCATTTTTTAGTAGTACAACAATTCGTTGAATGAATCTTTGTATCCGTCACGCACAGGGTCACCTTAATACTATTTTTCACTCCTCGTTCCTTCTTTATGTTCTCCTGATCTGACCTATTGTTACCGCTAGTATCGACTGCACATCGGTGCTGCGTCGGGAAGATGACCTTGTGCGATGAAGGAACCCCACGCACACAGCAACCTGGCCGCGCGGCCAAGTCGCTGCGGCCAACGAGCAGGCTTACGGTGTATGTAGCAACGTGTACTTGGCCGCCGCGGCCAGCCTGTCGCCGCGACCAGCGGGCGGCGTGCAGGCGGGGCCACAGGGCGACCATAATTGCTCCGGGTTCATTTTTAACCATGTGATCGAGAATTATCAATGAAAAACGGACGTGGTCGCGCTGTGTTTAGGCTGTGTTTTTTGGCTGCCACGACCACTGGCCGCGCGACCTGGGCTCTCGGTGCGCGGGTGCCCTAACGCTCGCTAAAATAAACATTCATAATTCGTTAAAAGGTGTTTTGTTTGTTTCTATTCGACATTATTTTGTCCTATATTCGTTTAAATCTACCCTGGTACTTCACTTTCAGAACCTAAAAATATTTATTTTACGCTGCCCGCGCACTGAGCGACTTGGTCGTGCGGCCAGGTCGCTGCAGCCAATGAAAATGCTTACCGTTTAAGTAAAACCACGCACTAATCATTTTCATTGGCTGCAGCAACCTGGCCACGCGGCCAAGTCGCTCAGTGCGCGGGCGACCTTACTTCGAAAGGTTTACCGTACGAATCGCATATAACCCGCGCTTGCGCATAAGTCGCACCCAAAAAAATAAGGCCTTACCAAAAATAAAAGTGCATGCCAAGCCTAACATTTTCTGAAAAATTCATGAGCTGTTAAGATGTAAAAAATTCATATTAATTAATCAACAAACAAGCAATTTATGTTATGACTAAAACATTAGTCCTGTTGAAATTACAATCATCGAGCAGCAATTATTCTTAATCTGCATTTGGTGCACGTTTGTTTAAAAATGAAAGCTAAATGTTTTTTGTTGTTTTTTTTTTTAGAAATAATTTCATAACGGTTGTAGCTAGTGACTTGTGGTTTGCACCATTGAAAATTTGGTGAAAAAAGTTAAAATCGTAATATATGTGTGTGTATAGTCTATACAAATCTTGCTGTGGCTCACGTCACGAGCAAAGAGACTACACTGACATGCAGGTTATGGTACTTGTACGGGCAGCGCCTATATTTATAAATATGAGCCTGGCGGGTGTGCAACTGCAGTTAGTAGATAGAAGATGATGGTGCAGATAACACCAACACACTACAGGGAAAACATGAGTGCCACCCACAGTTAGCACAACTAGCAAACACCAAAAAAATGGAGTGTTTTAGCTTCGTAATCGGTGAATATTTAGCGAAATTATCGTCCGATCCGCATATAGCCGCAGGTGGCTCTTTTGGACATAAATATTCTGCAAAAAATGGCTTATATGTGACACAATACGGTAGATCGAAAATTGATCAAGAATGCAAGAGATCAGTTCAGGGGCTACTGGATTTATTTTTTAAAACCTCTTTTTTTTCTTTCTACTTTGTTTTATTTATTTAGTTATGGCTTGGCGCCCTCCTAGATCGGCGCCCCTGTGGCGTCCCAATCTGCGGCTCTGGCTACTCATTTTGAGTTCTCACTATTCAGCACCATCAGATAACCCCCCCCCATCAAATGCCACCCTTAGCACGATTTTGCTGCAATATGTTGTCTTATCCGCAATTGTCTTTACCGCATATTTGCAAAATCTATATAGGTTAAAGAGCCTATATGGTTAAAGGGTTGCGAAGTGTTGTGAATGTGAGCACTTTGTACGTATTATCCTAAATGTTTTTTTTTCTTCCATTATTTTATAGATCCAGGTTTAGTAATATCAGTAACATGAAGCTTTCCACGGTAGCTGTTGTGACATTTTTGGTCATTGTTGGTGTTTGCCTGCAGGAAACCTTAGCAGAAGACCAGGCAGCAACACCACAAACTGGAGAGGCAACAACACTAAAAACAGCGGAGGCAGCAACAACAAAAACACCACGCGAGAAAAAAAAATCCAGTGAATCCAGTGAATCCGAAGAATCTAAAGAATCCAAAGAATCCAAGAAAAAAAAAGGTTTCGTCGCCGATACTAATTTTCTGCAAGAGATGTCCATTAGAGATATACTGTAACACTGAGTCAAACATACTCAAGAATCCAAGTCAGACTACTGGATCGTCAAATACTATACTTATATTTGTGCTTATTTGGTTACAATTGTTTTCTTGGAAAAGAAAGTTACATTAAAGCAGCACTGTAATAATTTTTCGACTTGTTTGAGTTGATTGTGTTTTCTTTTGCCTATTCTGTGCAATTTTTGTTACTGCAAATCAGAAACAAAACCCACAATGGTGAAAGAACCCGCCAAGTTTCAGCTAGTCAAAGTAGTGATATCAGAAAAAAAATGGCTGTCACCAAGTTGCTACATTTAGTTGCCAAGCTAATCCCGCTGACTATTAGATCAAAGATTACATGAACAACCTGACCATTGCTACAACCCGTAGCACTGAATGGTCAAGCTTTTCATTTAACGTGTGAAGTAATAGTTGGTAGGAATAGCTTGGCAACTAATGTAGCAACGTGGTGGCAGCCATTTTTGTTCTGATATCACTACTTGTATTGGCTTAAACTTGGCGGGTTCTTTCTTTTAGTGCCATCTTATTTTTGCCAGTGCCCAGTTGTCTACTATCTGGCTTAGTTTGGTCGAAAAATATTGAATAGGAATTGAGATATTAATTTTTTTTTAATATTGCTAGAGTGAGGACTTCAATCATATAAATTGAAGCGTTTTCTGATTTGGTTTGATTTATTGTGGATCCTTGGCCCGAAGCCGAACACCCACATCAAAATTAATGCTAATTACAGACAACACTAATACCTGAAACAATACTCATCTCCAGATCCAACAGACAAAATTGACTCATAACAACCGCTTAAAACAATAATCACCCTAGATGTCAACTAGTCGTGACTAGAACAGGAAGAGACCACATACAGAACAACGACATGCTGGTTTACAGGAGCTTCCCAGTTGCTGAACAAAAGCGCACAGTAGCACACAAATGTTGCAAATCTGCTCGACACGCTGAGAGAGCACACAAAAGGCGCGCCACAGGGTCACTCTGGCCTACCCACGCAAGCAGGGCACCTCTCCACGAATCATACATTGGGCAAGTAACAAAGAAGTGAGACACATTCTCTTCAACATGACACACAGCGCAAAGAGGAGACCCCGAACACCCTAACAGAAACCTGTGGCCACTAAGCAAAACATGACCAGTCCGCAGACGTGACGGCAGGTGCGCCATCGATTTCTTCTGTACGTCTTCGTTTTAAACTTTTAAACTTTACAATTTTTAATTTTTGTTTTAACTTCGGATGGCAGTTAGTGACCACCAGGTCCTTGCCATGCCGGTTGCGTTTGCAACAAACTTTATATTATTATCCACATCGGCAGACAATCCAGCTCACTCAGTGACATAACAACAGGATGGAGCTGGAACAGGACTCTGGCTGTCAATGCAGCAGCCCACTCTCTGCTCCAGGACTGCTACACCCAGACATGCAAGGGTACACGGGCGGCACGAGGTGACTGCGCAATAGAAACACTGTTGCCTGGTCGAGGCACAGCTTGGTTGGCCAAGCCACCACCACACTCATTTCCACAAAATGCAGTACGCCCTCGAATTCAAAGTAACGAGACATTAGAGGATTGGAGAGAACGCCACAGCTTCGATGCAATCTCAAAAACAACAGGATCACTGACTTCCGTATTGTGAAAGAAAAACACAACACAGCCAGACCGGACAAGGAGTCAGTATAGATGACAAATTAAGAGAGCTGCAAGTCGAGAGCAACGTCAAGAGCTATAGACAGTGCAGCAAGCTCACAGGCAAAACTGGAGAAAACGTTCACAAGTGCTCTACTCACACTTAACTTTAGAGATGGGAGAAAAACTCCAACCACACCAGTCGCCTGTTGATGGGAAAAGAATGCATCACAGAACACCTCTCAGCCATACCCTGCCTTAACAAAGACAGAGTCAAGATGCACACACCAAGACCACGGGCACAGTGAGACAACAAGGGAGACTGACCCCAGATACCTGAGACGAGGATGCAGTAGGAGCCTTACATGATGCCCAGCAATCCCCAAAACAAGCCAACGATTGCTCACTCAAACCACCATAGTTCCGCAGGACAAGACCAACAGGGTCCTGTACTCCCCTGTTCAGACTCCTGAGACAGAGGCTGACAAGCAGCTCATCAGCACAGAGGCGCAGTGGTGGCTCACCAGCTTCAACCCACAATGCCTGAACTGGTGTCGAAATAAGACAGCCTGTGACTACTCGGAGACAATCATTGACTACCACCTAAAGACTCTTCATATGCTTCTGTATCAAAGCTAGGAACGGTAGGTGATAATCAACTCCTGAACGAATAAAGGCTCTTCACACTGAGAACAGTTTGAAAGTTTACAAGCGAGTGAAGAATTGGGAGTCGACTGGTAATCTTGTCTCTCAAAAACGAACATCATATGCCCAGGACAGCTCGCCATTAAAAACTACACCTAGGTACTTCACTTCTGCAGACGCAGAGACAGAGAGTTTTCTAACACTCACACTGATCTGGGTAGCTCATACCGCCACTGACCGAGAGAAGACAATCATCTCCGTCTTGTCTGGAGACAGTGACAGCCCATGAAGCGCTAGCCGTTCAACGACTAGATCCAGGGCTACCTGTGCACAGTCAACAGGACCGCTCAGATCACTGCCAACAAACAGCAGAACAACATCGTCTGCATAGCAAACAAGGTTGGAATTCAGTCCAAGCTCCTGTAAGACATCATTCATTACAACAGCAAAAAGGATAGGACTGTGGCAACTGCCCTGTGGCAAACCACGATCCTATTCCAGCTCAGACCAAAAACCTGAGCCATTGGTAGTAAACCAACGGCGGCCCAGAAGAGCTAGAATGGCATCAGCAAGTTTACAACTTACGCCCATATTCGCAAGAGTGTACCTAAACCACTCTACTTGCACAATGTCGTATGCTGCACGAATATCTAAGAAAACAGCAACCACAACGTGATCATAAACACTGGACAGAAGAAAGAATCGCATTCTGTGCAGTCCTATCTACTCTGTACCCAAACTGTATGCTCGATAGACAGCAAGAGTGCTCCAAGTGCCAACTTAGACGCCGAACAAGCATCCTCTCATACACTTTATGCACACACGACAATAAGGCAATTGGTCTGCAATTCACAAGATCAGAACGAGGCCTGCCGTTGCACACAGGAACCACGAGGGCGGAACTTGCCATCCCTCAAGCAAGCCTTGGAAGAAGACAAGCAGCTCCTCAAGAGCTTCCCTGCACAAAGAGCAGAGAAACTGGTAGGAGACACCATCAACTCCAGACACGCTTTGGAGCTTACACCTACATAAAGCAGACTCGAGCTCAGAGATATGGATCAGCAAATCCAGCTCAACAGCAGTAGACCACTGCGGACAGCGTGGGGGAGGACCGCCGCTAGGTAGATTGTAGACTTCTGCTAAATGACAGTTGAAGGCATCAGCCAAGCCTTGGCTTGCCGAATCACCTTGTCCGGCCCAAACACGCACATAGGAGCGACACGCTGATCTTAAGGACGAAGAAGCTTCCACACAGAGGCAACAGTGCTCGACACAGCAACCCTTCTGCACAGACGCGACGCAAAGAGAGCTCAGTTCGCATGATAAATGCCGACTCAAGTAGTATCACACAGTAGCACAGCCACAGAGTACTAGATGGGGAATGCTTCCACTGCCTGTCCCGCCTTTAGTCTGCCCCTCACAGCTACAGAATAGGAGAAAGTCCACCACAATGGCTTGTCAGAAGCATGTCGTCCATTAAACTTGTGTGAGGATAACCTCTTGTCAAGTCAGGGGCTAAAAGATTGATTCTCAACGACAGGTCTGGAGTGCAGAGAGACAGGATCCAAGGACAAGGACTAAACAGGACACAGCATGATTGGCAAGTGATCACTGCCGTGGAGGTCATAAGAAATAGCAAAGCCAAAATCCTGAGAAATCGTCGTGGCGCACAGGAAGAAGTCAAGGACCGACTCCTGAACACGACCACCACTCCACCTAACAAACGTAGGGGATCCATTCTGAACAATACTCAAGCCTAACTCCTCAAGCCTAACTCCTCATGAGACGTCCACGCCTATCACATCTCAATAGAGTGATGGGCATTAAAGTCACCTGCAAAAATACTGAGTGCGGGGAATTGCTTCACCCACCGTGTCCACACATCCCTGTTAGCCCTGCTGTTACATGAAGAACAGCAAGATTGAGCCAAAGGCCGTCAGACCATACACATTTACTACATGCATCTACACCATCACATGACCTATGCAGAAATCTAGAACAGGACTTTCCACTTAATACAAACTTCACATGTGACTGAGGGCCAGACTCAGCACACTCAATGCTACTGACAGCGGCTTCCTTGCTACTCACTAATCTGATTTCTTGCACACCTAATATACCTACATGTCGCAGTAGGCCCTCAACCTCTTCATCTTATTCGTGATGCCTTTGGCATTCCAGAAGCCAATAGAGAATTGACAGGGAACCTAAACACCTGCCACATCTTCACCTGGCATCACATCAGTGTTCATATGATCACTGACGCTAGTACAAAAGACATATGCCAAACCCGACACATCACTGTCACTGTGCTCACTACTGAAATTCACCCCACTGCCGCTTATAACACTAATTTCACTACTATTACAACCGAATGGAGATCCACCAGGCACTCCTTCACTATTGTACACCTCTTCACTAATCTCACACTCAGCACTTATTAGCTACATCCAAAAGCAAATTTCGTTCAGAGCGTGTAGCACACTGGAGAGCACTCGACTCTCTACACTCTGATCTCGACTCGATGCTCAACTCCGAACACACTTTGTCTCCTCGGCACACTTTGCACTCCTGACGTAGAAACTACCGCTGCAGGTGCAGGCGCAGGTGCAAGTACAGAAGCAGGCAAACAGGCAGGAACAGAGACACCAGTAAGCTGGAAGAGCCTGTTGGCTGTTTTGTGTTTGGGCAGTGGAACAAACTCAAAGGGCTTCTCCACATCACTAGCTTCATTGGACACATCTCCAGATCTGACGGACGGACATCTACTGTAGGTTCCACTGAGGAAGCTGGCACAAGTGGTACATCCTAGCTGCTGGATCTGTCCTACCTAGCTTTGACTTCTTCAGCACGCATGGTCTCAGTCACATGCTGACACGGTTGGCGGGGTCCTGGAAACTACTGCACGCACGGCAATGCTTGGTCGCGCACGCACACATGTTGAACGTGGCCACGAAACCCGCAGCAAAGGCAGCGCGGTTGGCGGTCAGTAAGAGCAATCAGGCTCGGAATGCTGCGTACAGAGATAATGTCAAGCATGTCATCAAGAAGAACAGTCTTTAACTGCAATGAAATCTGCTGCACGCCTGTATCGCATAGCTCTCGACCAGCAACAGATAATTTTTCACTGTCATGACTCAAGAGTGAACCGTAGTGTTCAAAAGCTACCCCAACATCACTTGCTGTCATTTCAAACGGAAGGCAGTGAATCTTCGCTGTAACATGCTGACTGCCCAAGTCATACAGTACCTTACTAAATCACCGAACAGAGCGAACAAAACGCACCACTGTTAGAGACAGTTTGGCTCCAAAGTTGACGTCGCGCGTGCGCAGTAACGTTGTGTTAGCCGTTTAGTACCTTCCAAAACTGCAACCACAGCTCAGCAAAATCAACAAGCTCAACAGAGCACTCGTTACGGCATACTTTTAACGTGACCAGACGTGGTTAATTGAGTGGACCAGGCTAGGCTAATGGATGTGACCAGGCGCGAGCAATGACAAATTGCAAACCATCTCGGGGTGGTGGTTGCAGGTGATTGCCAGTGGTGTAGCTTTTGAGCATGCGCGAGGTAACAGTTTTGCCGGAAACAGACTAATCGCTAACGATGGTTGACGTAAGCAAGCCACATCAACACGGCTGTTATAGTAGGGTACTGACAGAAAACGACGTCTGCATCATTTTTCTTAACTGACTGCAAACAGCAAGGCTTTGTTTTTCGCTGTCAGCGTCCGGAGCACTACTTGAAAGACGTTGCCAGCACGCAACGAACACAATGCCTCAATCTCATTTGAACACAACGCCTCAATCGAGCACAACGCCTCAACCTCATTTGTACCCACTACGGCTGCAGCTGCATTGTAGGCTTGAATGGAGAAATACGGCTTGCCTGCCGCACCGCAAACATAACAACCGACCTGTCCATCCGCACGTTAGACAAACCACCATTGTAAAGTTTCCTCAACCACTGCACATCTCTAAGCTGAAAATTATTTGTACTAATATTTTTGTGCTGCTATTAGTTCAAGCATATGTCGATTCGCAAGCAGTAGCATTTAAACGACATTGAACCAAGAAAAGAGTTTTGATTCTCAAGCTAATGGCCGGCTGGGATAGAAACTACCTTTCGGCTCCATGCCAGTTCTCGGCGCGTGCCAGAAATTAATGCCTCTTACGCTGGGGATAAGAGTCATGGGGTAAATCTACCTCCGAGGTAGTTTACCTCCAGGGGTAGCTACCCCACAACTCTGGGAAAAGGGGAAAAGTTCGGTGATATTAGTCAAGAGGTAAGTTGAGGGTTAGCTACCTCGGAGGTAGTTAACCCTCAACTTACCTCCCAACTTACACCTCAACTGATTCGGAGATATCAGTTAGGAGGTAAGCCAAGGGGTAGTGAATGTCAAGCCGTGATTGGTTATGCATCTCACGGTGACGTGTTTTCATACACTTTTGAATAAAGCATGGCTCTGATTGGTCAACAGGGATAAAGGAGAAGCACCTGAGCAAGAAATGCATTTAACCAGCTGAGCATCTGTCAAAATAAACGGTTCATCAGAATGCTCCCACAGTTAACTGTACCAACGAAGCAAGGAAAAAACGTCACAACCACCGACAAAATGACCTTCCTTGAATTGATAGAAAGGCTATGAGCTCATAATTGAAAGCAAAACCTTTTTTATTTGGTTGCCCTCTCGGTAGAAAAAATTAAAAAGGCTTTAAAAATAAAGACTTTCAAAACAAAAGCAAAAACCATGAAAACTAAGGCAATTCCAGGATTGCAGTGTATGGACGGGTCGTTAATAGTTATTTTTACAAACCTATTTCTTTAGACCGCTTTTTGTAGGGGACTGAAAAATAGTGCCTGCCTTTATTTACATCTTCTATTGAACATTTTACTCTTTGGCCTTTTTTAGTGCCATTTGCCCTTTTTTAGAGCTACTTGCCCTTTTTTAGTACCATTTGCCCTTTTTTGCTGCCATTAGCCCTTTTTAGTGCTATTTGCCTTTTTTTTCGATGGTGATTCCCCCGATCCCCCCCCCTTTTTTTTTTGAAAGCCCTTGTGGTCATAATTCAGACTACAATGAAAAGGAATTGAACGTTCTTCCTGACAGCAATATTCAAGTAAATAAGCATCGAACTGCTCTGCTTAGCTATTGGAGGTGTGTGAACAAACGCATACATAGGCGAACCTCTCATTTGAGATATCTTTTCTCAAACTGCTTTTCTGCCAGCAATAAACACGACCAACCTTTTCGGACCCAAAATGTCTGATTCAGAAAGGTAGTACCTATCACTGCCTTTATTTTTTTTTTACAAAACAAGACACAAGTTCCGGTTTCGTTTTTTATTGACCACCCTGTATTAACGAAACACGCAATTTCGCTTATATTTTACTATCCCGTCCTCCCCCAATGAAAAGAGACGACAGATGGGTGGGTAACAGAATTTACGCAGAAACAGGGAGCTAGATTGGAGAGCATTCTTATGGAATGCATATATATGTAGTTAAACGACTACTTCAATGTACTACTTGATCGTTTTTGTACTTATCCTGCTGGATGGCCTCGTACCTTAACTTTAGCCAACTGACCATAAATTACATTTTCTCATTGTTTACAGCATAGTTTTTAGTATTAGAAGACAAAAACGAACTCGTTTGATGCTTAAGGTAAGGTTTAACTGATTCGAAGTCAAAACGTCGAAGGAACACAAATATAAATAACAGACGTATTCCAGAAATCCACCCAAGTGAGAGTGGGGCTAAAGGTAAGTGTAAGGGTCAAAACGCATCTATAGAAATACTCTAAGATGTTAGGATACTCACATTCGCTATTGTGGCTGTACTAAAATTGTTGACCCTTACCTTAGATGTTTGCACTCAGATTTGCAATTCTTGAGTGGATTTCTAGAATACGGCTGAAAGATTCCTGTAAGGTTTAAGATACCGCAGCTTTGCTGTACTGTTTAGCCCACGTGAAACCTTATTGCTGTATTCAAATGTTTTTACCATTTTTACTTTTGCACACGATAGATCAGCTAATGATTGGTGCATTCTGCTTGGCTAACCAACATCGCCGGAAAATGTTTAAAATTTTAAAAAGTGTGCTTAGCACATTTGTACAGGTAATTCAGGGTTCGTGCGAGCCATTGAAACCAGAAAATATCCTGGAACGTAATAATGAAATTACAATCTGGAAAGTGCTTGCAAATCTTGAAAAATGATATATGTATCATCAGAAGGGTGATGACCGTAAACGTGACTGAAGAACACTGATAAAATTTGGCCAAGAAAGCAGTCGAATGTGCAGCCTTACATTATTCTTTGTTCGTTTGTGTGAAAATTTTGAAATTTGGGCTCTGGTTTTTAATTATATTTACATGTATAATGGTAAGATACAGCAGTAAGGTTTCACGTGGACTAAACAATACACCAACAATGCAGTATCTGAACCCTTACAGGAAAGTTTATTTGTGTTCCTTGGCTGTTTTGACTTCGGGTCAGTTAAACATTAACTTAAGCATCAAACGAGTTCGTTTTTGTTTTTTAATTCGTGCTACTTTAGCCCACGCAGTTTAGATTAGCTTGTTTTAATGTTTTGTATCTTTATCAATTACGGTTTGCGCAAGCCAATATGAAAACACGCTCTTTAATCTTCATTCTACGTCTTGCAGCTGGCGTTTGCTGATTGGCATTGTGGTATAATGACAATATTTAAAACAATGTAAAACAACCAGTATGGACCTTTAGAGCTCCCTAACCCCTGAACCACTTGACAAATTTAAAAAGGACTTATGGAAAGGGCACATTTACTGAGCAATACCTGCAAAATGAGCTAAGAACCAGTTTTATAGGACAAATAGTTTCATCTGTAGAGAATCTAGTAGAAACGTGTCGTGCCAAGAAAAAGAAGCCAAAAATAAAAATCACAATCCCAGCTTAAGTCCAAATCTCCGATGCAGCAAATTGGAATTAATAAAGTTCGGACACATGTTCACCAAGTCAAACAAAGCTTAGATACTAAATTTGAGTGGAAAATATTGAAAGACAGCTGAGAATTATTAAGCATCGAAATTTCGGCTTGAACATGAGAGGTTGAGGTCAAACCTCCTTTACTAATATTACCAATGTTTTGTATGGTGAGCCAACGGAGGAATGATAGACAGCTATGCGAAGAGTTCTGATCTCTTGTTTACGTGGAATCACCACGGACGCAAGGCACCGCCTGCCTTCACTGTGCTGCAGTGCATTCGTGTCATGCGGAGTAACCTTTTGCCACTTACCTCTCAACTTACCCCACGGTCTTGGCCGGGCGGCTGATTTATCCCGGATCTTGGAGGTAACTTTACACCCGTTCATCCTTCGAAATGGGCTACCTCTTAACTGTTATCACCAACTATTTACCTCTCGGGTTAGTTACCTCCGAGGTAATGTTTGCCCCGGAACTGAGGGGTAAATCGTCTTCCCTCCCAACTTACCTCCAAACTGATATCACCAGATTCATTTACCCCTCAACTTACCCTCAGAGGTAAGGCCTACCTCGTAACTGTTATCCCCGCCGTTAGGACTGCTTTGGTAAAATGGGATTTTCACAATGTTAAATCAACTGGGCTGGAGCCAGGAAGATGAAATCAAAACTTTTCTCCCAGACGACCTTGTGATAAGTAGTGGAATACAAAGTAAGAATTGCAAAATGGATACTCCCACGCCCTTCAGACGTGTCTTCCTTTAAGAGTTCCTGATGTTACTACAGGGTGTCCCAAAAGTCCCAGTCACCCCTCATAACTTTTGAAGGGGTTGAATGAAGGCAGTGAAACCCTGGCAATGTAAGTTTGGTTAAAGGATCTACCTTTGTGCACAGCCGGTATTTCTCCTGCCCCTCCCCCCTCCTCTGGGGGGGCCCCAGGGGGCCACAACTCAGAAATTTCCAATGGAATGGGGGATAAAGGAATACCTTATTTGAACGGTCTTCATTAGGCGAGTAAAATGCCGCAAAGAGAGCTTCGATACCATGAGCCCATCCAAAATGGCGGCCGGTCAAACATTACGATTTTCGTCTGTATCTGGCCTCGAAATTTGCAACCCAGCTTAGTTTGATTTAAAACTATAAGCATTCAGCTGGAACACGGATTCTTTCATTTTACCCATCAACGGTTTCGACGATAGTTTTCAATCCAAAGCACGTGCACTAGGAATTGTTAGGCACGTGGCAAAGACATTACACGAGCACGAAAACAATGAAAAGCGATTAAAGCGATTGTTCGGCCTCTATTTCTTAACTGCTCAGCCGGGATCTAGAATTGTCATACACGGCGAGCCGTGTATATATACGATGGAAGTCCTCTCTCCAGCAAAACTAAAACTATTAATTTCTCCGTTTCTATTCAATATATTTCGACCAAACGTGGCCAGGTAGTAGATAGCAACTTTTCCCAACTTTACACCAACTTTTATGCAATTCCGTGCAAGAGTAAAAGTAGGAAGCCACACGTAAATTTGAAAACTGTTCACTTGTTGTTGTTCTTCTTCTACTGTAGAATGGTTACGGTTAGAAGTGAATTGAGACCACACAGATTTATGCTTGGCCCCAGATTACTTCTTCCCTCGCCGTCCTTTGCACTAGGACTTGCGAACCAGACTTGCTCGATTTACCGAATGCCGTTTCGGATGCACTTTCCACGGCTTCTTTGGTTGTCGAATTGTACGTCGTTTATAAGATTCTCGTTTTGGTCGTCTAGCGGAGAGGTCCCATCCACACACCTCGACGTGTGTGGAAGTTGTGGTCTAGATGGCACCGTTCGGTCGGCTTTTATAGCACGAGGGCAAACGGTGCCGTCTATTTGGGCACGATTTCAAAGAGTGCCGTTTAAGACGGTCGCGTGTTGGTGCATGCTGGCGCAATTGCCAACCATGCACCTGCTCGTGTGTGCGCGGGTGAAGCCGCCGTATGGGTAGCTTCCGTTAGTGACTAGCCTGTCTATGTGGTTTTGCTCGTATAGCCAGGCTGCGTCACACTTCTTCTTGTGTGACACGGTTTCAAAAAAAAACTACTGCACCTGCCTAAAATGTGAAACATGATCTTAGCCAGAAATTTCCCTGGGCTTCATCCTCAGAGGGACCAATTTTTTTGATTGGTACATTAATTCTGGAGTCATGGGTCCCTGAACGATCATTTTGATTGTTTTACATTGTTTTAACCATTGTAATTTCGGAACAATGCCACTCAGCAAACTCCAGATCCATTCTTCGTGCACGTGGTATGTCTTTGCTGAAAAGTTCATTGTTGAAGGCCAAAATGAAAGAATCCGGAGACACCGGACAAGATAGTGGCGTGCAGTTGCAGTGTTACTGTGAGATATGTGAATGGGGCTACCTGTTGCAGGAACATCCAGAGAATCAGTGCAAGATTGTCAGGTCTAGTGCAAGTTCAAGTGTGCTGTGAGATGTGGGAGCGCGGTCCGTTAAATCTGTGCGAGATAATGGTG
>JAHWFP010096411.1:23950-36164 GCA_023313725.1 Lithobius niger
CCCCTCCCCTCCTATCCAAATTATGGCGGAAACTCGTCATTTCATGAATTATCCTTTAACGATCGAAGGTCCAAAGTGGGACCACCCTTTCCCCCACAACCTCCCCAGTTAAGGAATTTGGCAGGAAACTTGTGATTTCTTTTCCTTTCGGGATTCCAAAGGTGACCTTGATCGAGCAACATGCAGCTAATGAATGATTAATACACACGTAAGTGCATTTAGGAAGTATTTTTGTAAATTTTCAACCAGAATTTATCACGCCTTTTTTTCCATCGGCCTTTTTTCCGTGGCTTTTTTTCCACGGCTTTTTTTTTTCCAATGGCTGTTTTTCCATCAGCTTTTTTTTCCGCGGGTTTTTTTTCGAGGCTTTTTTTTTCGCGCACCGCCCTTCCTCTCCCAATATGTATTATTTTGCCCCCCTTTTCTGATATACGTTGTCCCCTTCCTTCCTCAGACCCCCCTTCCTAAGTCCATGCTCAGACGTATTCGCTCCCCACAACCCCACCCCGGTCGCTTAGCTCTATTTTTTTTTTTAATTTTCACAGTGAATCTTCGACAGACAACCAAC
The DNA here is from genome assembly GCA_023313725.1 of Lithobius niger. NCBI lineage: Eukaryota > Metazoa > Arthropoda > Chilopoda > Lithobiomorpha > Lithobiidae > Lithobius > Lithobius niger. The sequence continues at coordinate 24,519 of JAHWFP010096411.1, forward strand.
CGAAGAACACAAAGAATACAATGGAGCTGTTCACAATGTCGGATCCACTGTTGTACTTTGTTTATTACTTTGGTTTAGCTGAAAGTAGTTATTGCTTTCCTTCTGTCGTTTCGATGGTGTATTTTCAATGACTTCACTTCGTTACGCTTACGTACGCTAACTATGGTTGTAAGCGATTCTTTAAGTATTGTGGACAACTATGATGCTCGAACTCTGCCTATAATTTTATTAATATTCATTGGTAACAGTAATAAAAAAGAAAACGCATCCCCTGTTCACCGAACTAGCAAACAACGCGTCATGAAATTATGACGTTACTAAGTAGTAAATTTGAACTTTCCGTACGGCATGACGGAACGGGATCTTATTTTCGCGAAATTAGCTATAGTAATGCCGCCTTGGCTAGACAAATAGCAATGCTATTCAAACCTTTTTAAACTGGAAAATGTTACGCTCTGTCACAAGCCGTGACTGGCTTTTATATTGTCAGACTGCTCAAATCCAATCACATGAAGCTTCAGCCTTCTCTGTCGCTTTACTATTTTTCCTTATATGCCAGGAAACCAAACACACAGCCGTATTCCAGAAATCCACTCAAGTGGGTGAGTGTGAGAGGACAAATGTGAGTGAAAACATCTAAGGTAAGGGTCACAATTTTAGTACAGCCACAAAAGCGAATGTGAGTGTCCTACCATCTGAGGATATTTCTGTAGGTGCGTTTTGACCCTTACACTCACTTCTAGCCCCACTCACACTTGAATGGATTTATGGATAACGCCTGTAAGGGTCACTATCAGGGCCGTGGCTAGGAATCTTTCTTGAGGGGCGGTGGGAGGAGCAAATTGGCAATTTTACGTCCCCCGTTGAAATTTTACGTCCCCCCCCACCGCAATTCTCTCCTCCACCACCATGGAAGAATAAGTCCAACTCTTAACTAAAACAAAGACGATAAAAAAAAATTTAATTGGGTAAGCTTTTTTACGCCTTCTTCAGTCTTTCTTGGACCAATTCCTTCCTCCCTGCAGGGACGTAAACCTAACCCAACCCAAACCTAACCTAAACCTAACCCAAACCTTTACCTCCCTGCTCCCTGGACCCTTGTTACCATGATGATTACTATACGTTATCTCGGGGGGAGGGACAATGATGCTATTGAAACGAATCTAGGTAAAAATACCCCTGGAAAAAATACCCCGGAAAAAATACCCCTGGAAAAAATACCCCGGAAAAAATACCCCTGGTACCCGGAAAAAATACCCTGGGAAAAAATACCCCTGGAAAAAATACCCCCGGAAAAAATACCCCCGGAAAAAATACCCCCTGGAAAAAATACCCCGAAAAAAATACCTCTGGAAAAAATACCCCCAGGATACATACGGTAAAATATTTTTTTTAATGAAATCAGTGGCGGATTCAAGGCAAAAGGCATCAATGCCCCTCCTTTTCTTCCATAAAATTCTGAGAACTTTTATATTTTGCTTTTCTTTGTTGTGTTTTAAGGGTGCACGGAAAAAAAAAGCCTCGAAAAAAAACCTGGGAAAAAAAGTTGATGAAAAAAAAACTGGGGAGGTAGTAAGGAGAAAAAGTTGTCCTCGGTAAGTGAAAACTCCTGAAATCACGAAGTTTCCACCAAAACTGAAATAGAAGGGAGGGGGGTACGTCGAGAATCATAAATTATCTACAAATTCCGTAACTGGGCAAGGAGGGGGTGAAATATTGAATTTGATCGATTATAGACATTAAAAAAAAAAGATTCGGGAAAACATTATATTTCCACCACCACCTTCTGTTTCAGTTTTGGTGGAAACATCGTGATTTCACGAATTTTATCTTACCGAGGGCAACTTTTTCTCCTCATCACTTCGCCGGTTTTTTTTTCATCAACTTTTTTTTCCAGTGCACCCATAAAACACAATAAAGAAGAGCAAAACAAAAAGGTTCTCAGAATTTTATGGAAGAAAAGGAGGGGCATTGAGGCTTGTCCACAAACCTTTTGCCTTGAATCCGTCACTGAATTCAGTCTACTTTAATTCACATTTAAATATTTTTGACCGTATTTATCCTGGGGGTATTTTTTCCAGGGGTATTTTTTCCGGGGGTATTTTTTCCAAGGGGTATTTTTTCCGGGGGTATTTTTTCCAGGGTTATTTTTTCAGGGTATTTTTTCAGGGGGTATTTTTACCTACCACCTATTGAAACAGACGGAATGACACGCGAGTTGGTTGATTTCACATTTGTTAAATATTTTACTTAGCTTCCATCGTTATTTAGGTGACTGTTAAGAGTACTTGTGCTGGACAATGCAAACAAATAACTACGATTACGATTATTGTTTTTTTTTTTTTATATATATTATTTGTCCTGTACACTTTTCGAGGCAGTGGGGAGAGAGGTGAGGATAGGGGGTCCCGTTAAATTCACAGATCTCTATCTTGCTTTCTCATGCCCCCACCTCTCCATCCCTAGCTTTAGAATCTTGTGCTCAGGCCGTTGAACTCGAAAGGATTACCGGGCAAAGGATAACCAGACATAAGAGGAAAGGGTCAACATTCGGGGTCAAAACTATCTTGGGGTTAGAAGCTGCTTGGGGGAAGTATAAGCAGGTGGTTTGCAAGGAAAGGATCAGCAAAGGAAGGGGATCAGCTTGGACTATCACAGATATCGCAAAATCCCCACAAGAGTAAATAAAAACAGCAATTTAGAGGAAAAGTCACCAACGTGCTGGATTGACAGTCCATTTATAGTATTATTACAAACAAAAACGTCAAGTGTGCCGTAAAAAAGGGGTTATATGATTGAATTTTCACTTGTTAAAATGTACACGGATAAAAATTGATGATTTTTAATTGAAATAATGAAATGTACATTTGAGAAAATTGCATCTGTTTAAGTGCTGTTGTGCTTTACTTTTTAAATATATGATTCGTAAAGCACAACAGCACTTAAACAGACTCAATTTTCTCAATTATATAGTTGATTATTTCAATTAAAAATCATCAATTTTTATCCGTGTACATTTTAACAAGTGAAAATTCAATCATATAACCCCTTTTTTACGGCACACTTGACGTTTTTGTTTGTAATCCGTGTACTTTTTTTACGGCTATGGCGTCGCGCTACAAAGGTAAAAGCATGTAGTCGATTGTTGCTGGCCACTTTGAAACAATTCAAGTCAGCTCTGAAAGCCTGCATCTTCGAAATAAATACGCAAGTCTATCGTTTTTAGCTACCAATTTCGAGGTCTTGAAATTAACAACGCAGCTTAGTTTGGTTTAAAAATATATGCGTTTACCTGAAACACTGATTCTTTCATTTTACCGTTTGAAAATCAACTTTTTTGCAAATACATAACACGTGTACGAAGAATGAATCTGGAGTTTGCTGAGTGGCATTGTTCCTTAAATACAATGGTTAAAACATTGTAAAACAATCAAAACGATCGTTTAGGGTCCCGTAACTCCGGAATGGATCGACCAATCGAAAAAGTGGTCCCTGTAAGGTTGAACCCCAGGGAAATTTCTGGCTCAGATCATGTTTCAGATTTTAGGTAGGTGCAGTAGTTTTTTTCTGAAACCATGTCAGCCAAGAAGAACAAGAACCAGAACAACAACAACAAGAAGTGAACAGTTTTAAAATTTACGTGTGGCTTCCTACGTTTACTCTTCCACGGAATTGCATAAAAGTTGATATAAAGTTTGGAAAAGTTGCTACCTACTATCTGGCCAAGTTTGGTCGAAATATATTGAATAGAAACGGAGAAATTAATAGTTTTAGTTTTGCTGGAGAGAGGACTTCAATCATGATATCCATTGCTGTACTGAAAAACAAGCGCTCAGCCTGAACGTCATTACACAAGAGAACTGAAAAAGATTGCGCGAGTGAGTTGTTGAGCCTCAGTATTGTTGATAGCATTGTTGTCTTGAGACAAATCATGAGGACAAATTTTGTGTCCACTTGGTGTTTATGCTTAGGTTAAGTAGGTTAGGTGTGAGCCAATGGTTTCTGTAGACTACTTAAGTTCAATCAATCATGAGGATCACTTCGCGACTGCACGACTGTTTTCTGCCCGGCAGGTCCGGGTTCGGCCTCGGCCTCGGCCTCGGGCGGCCCCCTGGCATTTTCGGGAGGAGAAGAGCCCTGCGGTGCCTCGTGCTCATGTCGATTGTGGCACGTCAAAGACCCTGGGTTTTCCTGCTTTCTAAAAAAATAAATCATGAGGACCACTGACCCATTCACATCGTCATTGCCGGTGAATTGTTGGAAAATAGGGCGAATGAGATAAAGGAAGAGAAATGAAGGCATAGACACAAGTCATCGTTTGTTTACGAACTGAAGCCTATTGAAAACGCGTGTTACACTCTGATCGTTCTGGTGTGGAATGCTTGATGGCAGCGTAATAGTTGCAACAAGAAAATGTCCTCGAACGAAGCGGAGAGCTCGAGCGAAGCGAGCGACTCCGCCAGTTATCATCATATCATATTCATTCATATCTACATAATTACTAACAAAACGTCAAGTGTGCCGTAAAAAAGGGGGTTATATGATTGATGTTTCACTTTACTTGTTAAAATGTACACGGATAAAATTTGGATGATTTTTAATTGAAATAATCAAATGTACAATTGAGAAAATTGCATCTGTTTAAGTGCTGTTGTGTTTTACGTTTTCAATATATGATAGGTAAAGCACAACAGCACTTAAACAGATGCAATTTTCTCAATTGTACATTTGATTATTTCAATTAAAAAAACATCCAAATTTTATCCGTGTACATTTTAACAAGTAAAGTGAAACATCAATCATATAACCCCATTTTTTACGGCACACTTGACGTTTTTGTTAGTAATCCGTGTACCTTTTGTAGGGCTATGGCGTGGCGCTACAAAGGTTTATGCATGCATTATTACTGGCCACTTTGAAACAATTCAACTCAGCTCTGAAAGCCTGCATTTACGAAATAAATACACCATCCTATCGTTTCTAGCTGCCAATTTCGAGGACCGAAGTTGACCGAGGGTACACGGAGGTTTTTTACGTCGCTTTATCTTACGTCGCTTTACCTTACGTCGACTTGAACTCACATCACTTTAGGAGAAAGGTGGTTACACGGAGGTTGTAGTTGGAGCGAGTTAAAACGACAGCGGGGATTCCTGCATCGCGTTTATCTAATTCCCCCCCATCAGAGCAAACCCCTCTTTATTGCCAAGTCCCCATTCAGCCAGCTGGCTTTCGACTTCGTTTTAACGAAGTTACAGGTTGCCGTCCTAGTTTCGTGACGTTTCAGCGCGCTCATTTCAACCAATCAAAGGGAAGTAATCCTTAGAGCGACGTAGAAAATGGGTTTTAGGTGGGTACATAAGTACTGAAACGGTGGCGCGTATAACACTTAAGCATGTTATAATAGACTGTTGGATAACACTACAAACAATGGTTACAACAATCATTTTGCATTTACGCGCCACTTCAAAGCCATGTGCTTCTAGATACAACTCCCCTTTTACAAAAAGGCACTCCCCCGTACTACTCTTTACCTGTGTGCCAAAATTTAGATACGCAAACTTTTCCTAACGAGCTCTAGACGTGTTTTTATACCCTATAAAAATTAACATGGGAGACCTGACCTTAGCTAGTAGCTGAGTAGCTATCTAGCCAGTAACACAAATCAACATTATTGAGGGCACTTTTTTTCCACAAAGAACACCTTCCCAAACTTTAATGTTGTGGTATTCTTCGTTGCTAAACCCAAGACACCCGATTCCAACGACTTCCAAAGATTTCTACCACATGGAGAATTTACACCAGTATGCTGAAATCATGCATAAACTCGTTACAGTTAACAGACACAGTCTGCTAGTGAGCCGCCATCTGATAATCAAAGGGTTTAACGAGCGTTAACCACTCCTGGTTATCTGCCCGAAGCCCTAAGGCCCTATGTCTGCAACAGCCAGATTCCCAGGTGGTCACCCACACTCTAACAATTAAGCTCCAACAACAATAAATCATCTACTTGGCGGCGACACACTAGCGTGTGTCCAGATAATGCGAGTAGTAACAAGAGCAATTTTGATTTCTTGTCTATGGCAAGACTATTTACAATCGTATTGCACACTAATTTTCATGCCCATTAAACCACAGAGAAATTAGGCTACAATTTGTTTGTTTTATTATTTTTTTTGTTTACTCAAATTTTTCCTCACTGCGTACAGGGAAAATGCACTTTCATTTTCTTTTATTTTATTTTTGCGTGGTAAAAAGTACTAAGGTTTGTTAACGTTTTCCGGTATTGTCCGATCAACGTTGTGTAAATTATTTCTTTAAGTAGGCCTAAAGCCGCTCAGGTATGCGCGAGCAGTATAGGATTAAAGTAGTTTGTGAATTGTTCCTCTTGAAAATGCTTCATTGGAACAATCAGTTTCTTTGTTGGTTTTTTTTTTTAATTTTAACTCTAAATACAGGCATCAACAAGGGTCTGAAACGAAGTACTATTTTGCTGGGTTATTTATGTTATTGTTTAGTCCTTCGTAAATTAGAGAATTAGGAGCTTACTGCGGCATTGGCCTCCTGTCGGTCAGGGAGTGCCGCGGGCATCGATGGGGTCACCTACGAAGATCTTCAGGGCCTGGATCGGGTTGGTCAGGAGTCCCTGCTGGATTTTTTCCAGACAAGGTTTGATGGAGCCGCAGTGCCAGATTCTTGGCTCTTCTCAGTCCTTATTCCTGTGCTTGGTAGGGGTAAAGTCCGGTCTGCCGTCTCGAGTTACCGACCAATTGCGCTCCTTTCATGTGTGCGTAAAGTCTATGAAAGGATGCTGGTAAACAGGCTTGTGTGGCAGATTGAGGGGTCGGGTGGGCTGTTCGGTGCACAGTTCGGGTTCCGTAAGAACCGGGGTGCGCAGGACGCTATGCTGTACCTGGAGTCTGGCATACGGGAGGCATGGGTTGATGACTGCTTCGCGGTTGCGGTCTTCTTAGATATTAAGGCTGCCTACGATATGGTTGACATGTCGTGGGTGAGGTACTCCCTGCAGACGTTGGGGATAGGCAGAAAGCTTGCGGCTGCAGTTTTGGCTCTGGTCGGTAAGCGGTGCTTTGCTACTAAGGCTGGGGGTGCCTGGTCTGGTGTGCGTTCCACTGACCGTGGCCTCCCCCAAGGTAGTTGTCTAAGTCCAGCCTTGTTTGCAGTGGCGATCAATGCTGTCCTTATTGAGATGAACTCTACAGTCAACGTTGTTGCCTACGCAGATGATGTGGCTGTGTGGCTTGCGGGGAAGGACCTTTCTGTTGTACTGGCAGCTCTTGAGGCTGCGATCGCTAAGGGTTCTCGTGCTCTGGCAGCTAGGGGCCTTCAGTTAGCCAGTGCGAAGACGGAGCTGATGATTTTTCGGCGGGGACGAGCCTGGGATGGCTCAATTGTGGTGAATGGGTCGCGAGTGGTGGCTAAGTCCAAGGTACGATACCTTGGATTTTGGCTGGACCCGCAGCTAATGTGGACTCATGATGTGGCTGCAGTGAGGCAGAGTATCACGGCTCGAACTCACGTGCAGCGGTCCATTGCCAACAATGCATCTGTCGCTAAGCGTGGCACGGTTTCATCCTTTTACAAGGTGTATGTGCGTTCTTGCGCGGATTACCATATCCCTGTTCTGGCAAGTTCTGGACAGGCTATTAGGGCAGTGCAGGTTGCCTTGAATCAGGCCCTACGGGTTGTTAAGGCTGCCCCCCATCCACCCCTGTGCTGGCATTGCATGTGGAAGCTGGTGAAGTCCCGGTTGCCTTCCGGGCAAAGGAATTGCTGGTCAGGATTTGCCTGCGGGCAATTGGCAGAGGCACGTCGGATCCCTTAGGGCGCCTCTTGGTGGATTACATGTCTCTGTCCGGAAGGGCCCGTGCTTTGCTGGGTGCCCCGGGACAGGGGGTGTCCCTGCTCATGCATAGGGATTTGATTGGCTTTCCCCCTCCGATTTTCATTCACCCGACGGCCCCATGGCTTTGGTGCCCTGCCGCGCTGGCTTCTCTGCCGAGGGAGTTGAGGCTGGGTGGTTTGCGGTGGAGGTGTTTTGCGATGCGTCTTTCTTTGCGGCCAAGAGGAGAGGGGGGATTGGGGTGTGTGTTCCAAGTTGGCACCTGGAGTACCGTTTCTCCCTCGACCCACTACCCTCGGCTTTCGTTGGGGAGCTTGCTGCCATTTCCGTGGCCCTCGACATTGGTTCTGACTTGCAGGTACCAGAATACTGTGTCTTGACTGACTCATTGGCTGGTCTTGGCTTCTTACGTCGCTGTTTCCAATCTCTGCAATGCTCCCACCCTGTTGCATTTGAGATAGGGTGGAAGCTGTTCTCGCAGTACCTGTGTGGCAAGTCTGTCTCCATTGTCTGGGTTAAGGGTCACTCAGGCAGTTTCGGTAATGAGTTGGCAGACAGCCTCGCTAGACAGGGTTCTGTTGATGGCTCGGCCGTGGTCCGGCTTGCCCTTGGTCCTAGGGACTTGCGACCGGTGGTTGAGGGGGTTGTTGGGGGGGAGTGGGCAGCGGCGTGGTCTGGGAGTGAGTTGGGTCGCAGTCTTTTTGCGTTACATCCAACCACTGCATGTCCAGACCCTCTCAACGGTCTCGCTAGACGGGATGCCGGTTTGCTTTCCAGGCTCCGTACAGGGCATATTCAACTCAGGGCACATTTGTTTCGGCTAGGGTGGTCCCGCTCTTCACTCTGCATCTGTGGTGTTGATGACGAGACGGTGCGTCATTTTCTTTTTGAGTGCCCCCGGTGGACGGCTCAATGCCGTTTTGTGGTTGCCGCTGGGGTTGACCCTATGCATAAGGCCCTTGGTGTTTCGCCACACTCCTCGTTTGGTATAGGTCCCCTGCACAGGACATTAGGTTTTTGTAGGGCGACGCAGCGTTTTACCTAGGGACCCAGGGTATCTCGTGCTCTCTTGTTCCCCGGCTAGCCGGTTGCAGTGTGAAGTGTATAGACGGATTGTAACTTTAGGTCTTTAGTCTTAAGTAGTTTTAAGTAGTTTTAGAGAGAGCTCATGGTGTTTTAGGCCGTTACGCTCTGTAAATAAAATAAAAAAAATAAATAAATAAGTAAAGTAAAGTAAAAAATTGCTTGTTAGATTGTTAATGATCTAGACACACGCTAGTGTGTCGCCGCCAAGTAACAGTAGATCATCCCATTGCAGATATTCAATTGTTAATGATAAAAAGGCGGCTCACTAGCAGACATGTGGCTGTTAACTGTAAGCAACTGAAAGCATATTTTGGCATGTTGAGGATAAATCCCAATGCGACAGAAATGTTTCAAATTGTGGAAAATGTAAAGGGAAGGGTCAGAGATTAAGAAAAACTAAAATTTAAAGGATCAGTGTCCACCAATCATAAAGAAAAAGATGAGTCAATAACGTTGTTTTTATGTTACTGTCTAGCTAACTAGCTAGCTAGCTTGGCTAGCTAATAAGATTTTTTCCATGTTAAATCCCATAGACTTTTGCTCATAGCTTGCGCAAAATTGAGACTTCCTACGTAGCTGAACTTTTGCACACGGATGCATGGTGATCTGAGCATGGTCCTTTTGTTGGTTTGGGGGTTGTAGGGGTCAGGACAAATGCGTGGGAGGGTTTTGAAATTCGCCACCAGCGAATTTAAATGTCGTTTCTTTTCCAAGTTGCAACCAAAGATTTCAAGCAACAATGCCTTGAACAATCAATACTGGTCTTTAGATTTATTGTAAAAGCCTGCACGAACTAAAAACTGAACTGTAACGAAGGACAAAATAAGGAAACATTAACGTTGCCGTGGATTGTGTAAGAATAAAAGGATGCACGTTAGATGATGGTTACGCAACAATACGAGCATCCACGAGCTAACGGAATTTTTGTCAATAACCCAGAAATAAAATGCTTCGCGTTCTGCTGCTTTAGTAACAGCGACCTTCGGGGGTTTCTGCATGACTAAATGTGAACGAAATCTTGAAAAGTTAAGGGGAAGGTGCAGGGATAAATAAAACAACTGAACGGGTTGCGCTGATTGAGCGAGCGAAGCAAACGAAATCAGCGATTGTTCGCCTGTGTGTGCCAAAATGGGATTGAAGCAACTTAAGCAAGTGAAGAGTGGTCATACAATAAACTAAGCCGTGGCAATTTGGCCAATCTAACGGCTAATTGGCAATGGTAAATTTGAAAATTAGAAATGTGAAAATTTATAAAAATAAAATTCTTCTAGAAAAAGGTACAGATGAATATAACAAGGTGTACCCTTGTGTATGGTCACAGTCCTATGAAAGTTGTGATAACCACCCAAAACCAAAACTGGTAGAAAATTGGCATTGGTAAATCTGCAAATTATCAATGTGAAAATTTATAGATATCAAATTCCTCCAGAAAAAAGGTACAGATGAAGATAAGGCGGTGCAACCTTTTCTACGTTCACAGTCCTATGACAGTTGTGATATCCACCCAAAACCAAAAACTGGTGTAAAAAGCCGCCAAGTTTTCAAAAAGGATCGGTCTTTGAAGGTAGTGATATCATTCCACCAGGGAAAGGCCGCCAAGGTTAATCCTATTAGCCAAGTTAATCGCACCGGATAATACTTTGGACGTTAAATGAAAACTTGATGATTGAAACTGCTAGTAGCAAACTTCTAGTTTTCATTTAACTTTCGAACTATTAGTATGTGCAATTAACTTGGCTAATAGGAATAATATTGGTATCCTTTCCCCGGTGGAATGATATCACTACCTTCAAAGGCCGATCCTTTTAGGAAACTGTGCGGCTTTTTACACCAGTTTTTGGTTTTGGGTGGATTTATTTTGGTTCTTCACTTAGTGGTGCACCTTACCGATAACCACTCGTGACCTGCTCTAACTAGAGATCAAAAATCTTACCCCAGTACCCCCTCCCTTTACTTTTGCCCTTGCTTTCATACATTTGCCGAAATCAGGTACAGGGATTTCCTTTAGTTGATCGTCAGTGCTTCAGTGCGCAGTACACATGATGATACTACAAGTGAGTGCTTATCGCTGCCCCATGGTTGGCTCCCCTGCATTGTCCGAGTTGTTTTTGCCCATATTTTCCGTGTTTACGGCGCGATTTCGGTTCTGTTTCCTTTGTTGGAGTTGTATTACAATCCCAAACAACTTTTTAATTCACTTTATACCTGTATCTTGAATAGTTTAGGAGATATATTTTGGATGACCTTGAAGGCCTTCTGGCTAGGACCGGATAGGGAGGGGTTGGACCACACCAGGAATGAAAATGTGCCCCCCCCCCCCCCCCCCCCGTTGAGTCCATTGCTCTCATATGTGCATTTGTGCGGATTTATGCCCAACAGAGGCCCCTCACAGGGATCCCTGTGAAACTTTATGAATACTAAGGTAGGAATCCCTATAATAACTTATTTTGATACAGGGATTCCTATGTTCGATTCTTTGTAACTGTCCTTCTGAAATCTGCCAACAATACTCTACGTGAAGCTGAACATACAATACTAGCTCCTGAAAATGTATATCTTTCATCGCAAAAATGGAGGGCACATTTACTTATGGAGAAGATTTTGAAGTACACAGATGAGTCGTGGGATTCGAACCGGCATTGCTCTGAGTCTATTGCTCTGAGTTTCATTGCTCTGAGTTTCATTGCTCTGAGTTTCAT
>JAHWFP010096411.1:36798-48134 GCA_023313725.1 Lithobius niger
GGAGTGCATCCACCTAACATGGAGTGCATCCACCTAACATGGAGTGCTTGTGTCACCTTAGCTGTGATTGATTGAAATTATCGAGAAGAAACGTCACGAAGCTACAGTGGTAAAATGTCACTGCCGTAAAACCGAAGTTAGTTGAATGGGTTTGGTTGATGGGGGTTAGACGAGTGGCGTGGCTGCATCGACTTAGCACTTAGTTCCTCGTTGTCATTACTCACTACGACTTTGTTGTTGACAGGGAATTTTATTCTCTGCCCACAATATTACCCTTGTTGTAAACATTACCTTGAATCCCCCAGGCCAATATTGTGTTTTCGACGTTTCTAGCATAAGTGGACTTAAAAGTTTACCTTAAATGGGTTTATTAGCAAATACATTGTATCGTCTATTTTAAACAATGCTGACGCTAAAACTGGTTTGTCAACAATGTCAGTTATGCTCGACCGTGTTTTCAACTGTTAAGTTTTATTCAATCTTGCTGGTTTTATACTGATTGTGACGACAACAATCCTGTACTTCAATAATGGTTTCACTCCTGTAACACTTTGTATAACTTCAACTTATTGTAGTACTACTTTCTCACGCTCAGGCTTACCTTCCTTTCCTACATCTTCACTCTGTTTCGCCGTTTTTTTCTTCTGCTCTCCAATTCGCCCGTTATGAGAGGTTTTTTTGGTGTAACTCGCCATCTTGGAAAAGAATGAAAGGGCCTAAGGGATTCTGACCCAAACTGACTTTACTCCATCTAGGAATAGACTGCAGTCCTGGGCTACTAACTCTTCAGACTGTGAGTAACGTAATCTGCTTGAAAAATGTCATGGGTTATTCTTGAAACTCGGCCATCACTCTCGTATGATGAATGAAGATTTAAGGCTTCTTCCCGGTGAATACTGTATAGGCCAAACCGGTGGACCCTACGTTGTTAGTTTCAAGGGGTGAAAAGGATGAAGAGCAAAAGCCTTTGCGTGACGAGGTTCCCTACTCAAGAGAAGTATTGTAAATAAATCAATCATCTAATTTCGGACCAACAAACTCAACTTGTGTCCGCCTCCATATTTATTACGTGCAGCATGTTGCCGGACTAAGGCCCTCCTTTTCGGTCCACCCCCAGCGGCCTCTATTAACAAAACATTCCGATGTCTGAATGTGTGGGTCCGCTCCAGCCGTGCGTCACCAATACTAGAGGTTCGTGGATCGGATTTTACACGCTCAGGCATCCATCCCCCTTAGTTGTCTACGCTACTCGCAAACCAACGTGAGTTCAAGTCGTCGTAAGTTAAGTCGTCGAAGTTGAAACGACTTAAGGAACGCCCGTGTAACTTCGCTCATTTTATTTAGTGCCTAAGTTTGTGGTCTTGTGTTATTTTGCAAATTCTGCATAAACAGGAATTAAATACTATGATTTGCGTTTAAGTCCATTTCATCTGCCTACCTAGAAAAATGAGTTCTTCTTGTTAGACTAGATGTTATGTAACCCGACGCATTTTCCAGGAATAATGCGTACGGTAATCGGACATTTAGGCGATGGACATTTAGGTGACGGGCAAAATAAAAATAATTTTTTTTATATTTAAAATTTTATACTTTACACTTAAAATTGAAACTTGTAGAGGATAAAAGTTTATACTTAAAATTTAACATGATAGGTTATCTTTAAAATTGTATACTTTACACTAGAAATTGAAACTTGTAGAGGATAAAGGTTCATACTTTAAAAGAAAAGTTTATATCTTACACTTTAAAGTTGAAACTTGAACATGATAGCTTATCTTTAAAATTTTATACTTTACACTTAAAATTAAAACGTTGATGCGTGATCGTAAATTTTTCTTATGACTATGCCCATGCGTGCACTCCTGAGAACCACTTCATTAACTTTTAACGTCCTTATAACAAAATTGGGAGGGGGTGCGCAGGGGAAGGGTACCCTGCCTTGGCTCGAATTTTACCAAGCAGGATAAGGAGTTTCACCAGGAAACGACTTTCTTGACTTTTGTATGGTGAGTCAGTCTCAATTAAGTCAGTCTCAGACTGCTGTGCACTTTTGGTTCCTCAATACGTTATCACCGCCATTGACAAAAGTGCTTGGGGATGATGAATAGAGGAAATAACCCTTATTTGCATAAAATGTGAGGGAACAGGAGCACTTACTGTTTGGGAGACGGCGAAAGTGGTTATTGCTGCACCTGATTGTTGATCCTATTTCCTTGTGCATCACTATTTGTCACTCCAACCCGCGAGGTCAATGGCTTGATCGCCCGGACATTTACGAGCAAATAGTGGACACTTAGGCGAAATAGGATGAAAAATTGATAAACATAAGAAAATATAGACTAAACATCAGTAAATTTGTTTTTAAGGTATCAATACGATTCTTTGTGTTTATAACTCACTGTTCAGTGCCCACTAACTGATAAAATACACATGTAATGTCGCCTAAGTTTCCGATATTTGTCGCCTAATTCTCCAACCGTTTGGAAAATTGTTGTTTTTTTCGCCTAAATGTCCGTCGCCTAAATGTCCGTGGCCTAAATGTCCGTCGCCTAAGTGTCAGTGAATCGATGCGTACACATAATTTAAGCTATCACTCATTAAAAAAGCAATGTTCTTTATCTGCAACATAAACTCGAAGTGAAATTAGCTTAGGTAAAAGGTTGTGTATTAAAATTATAGTCTTCCTCGAAGGGCAATTTTGACTGATGGCGTTGTTCATCTAATGACCATGAAATAATTTGTAAATGTTCTTTCGTTAATCATCTTTCCAAAAAAAAGGGAAAAACATTTGACAACACATACAAAGAAAATTTTCATGCCATGAACTGAAGAAAAAACTTCATTTGCATAGTAGTTCTCATTAGCGATATTTGTATTTATATAGGAAAAATCATAGTCCGACAGACGAGTCAGTGAAATAAACAGGCAGGAAAATCGTTACGCAGTGTAAAATAGAGATAGGAATTGAGGTCTACACAGGAAATTAGCGGAAATTGCCATGTAACAACGTCTGATGCTCCTTTCCCCAAAGAAATTCGGTAGTCTATTATTCACTATTTCATTATGGCTTCGCTAATTTTGATAGTTGCTTTGTTTTTTTTATTTTAACAGGTATGATTCCAACTTTGCACAGTTAAGACTGGAGAAGTCCTGCAAAGATGGCGCCACTATTGTACCACATACAAATTGTGTTAATAGTATTCGTATTTACACATTACATTACATGTGTGACATTACAAACCAGTGCCTTGACTTCGTCTGATGGAAATTCTGGTGCAAAAATAGACTGTTACCAAACGCTCTGCTCAGACCTAAACGCAACCTTCATTCAAAATGGAACAGTTACCGACTGCTCATTCCTGGGAGACTGCCAGTGTAGGCTACTCGATGAAAAATACCGGAAATTCGGTTCATATGCGTGCAGTATTCAGTGCCCAAAGCTACCTCATCTTCGTTTAGTTTACGATGGGAAAGGTCGCGTACTTTCAGCTACATGCCTGGAAAACACCGAAGGCTTCGATCTCTTTTTTAAGCAATTCAGAAATATTTTGGATATTATCAACCCACGTGGATTCAAGTTATTCAACTGTCACAAAGCAGGTGTGGAGTGGGAGTTCTACAATGGCTGCAAAGCAACTAATGGCAAATTTACAGACAGTTACAATGTTTCACAAATTCTCCCATCAGACAAAATTCATGCCATTGTTCTCAGCGACAACTGCCTTACCGATTTTTATGGCGAATTTCCGGTGGAGTTAGATCTGTTAGAAGTCTTGGAAATGTCCTCCAACCTATTCACAGTTCTTCATAACAAGGCATTCCACAATCTTCGCTTCTTAGGAGAATTACACTTGGCAAACAACAGAATTACAAATGTTACGGCGGGTTCTTTTTTGGGCTTAATGGGGCTGCACACGTTAAATCTGCAGTCAAATGAAATTGAATCATTGCCAGAAGATTTATTTTATCATCTAAGAAGTATCGAATTCCTCAATTTGAAAGCTAATAAGCTTAAAACACTTCCTGCTACCATATTTGGTGACGCAGTATTCCTAAAAGAGCTAGAATTAGATTGGAATGAACTGGAATTACTTCCTGAGAGACTTTTCGAGAACCTGACCTACATTTCAGACATAACGCTAAAGGAAAATAGGCTTTCTGCTCTTCCAGATAACTTTTTTGGTGGACTAATGCAGCTGGAAACACTTGACCTCAGCAACAATGCATTAGCAGACTTACCCAATAACTTGTTTAGAAGTAACTTTCTATTACGGGAGTTGGACCTTTCGTCAAATTATTTTCACGATCTATCAGCCTTAGTTACCCCATTCGAATTCATGGGTCAGTTAGAAGAGCTTAAAGTAACGAATAACAACATAACGGTTTTATCAATTCCGCTAACTATCCTAAAGTCTTTTGCATCCAACGTGGATTTGTCACATAATTGTCTAGTCAGTTACAAGGAAACTGTTCTTAATATTCCCAGTGACTATGAGTACGGTCAGTTTACTTTTACTTGTAATGAGTGTTGCATCAAAAAAGTGGGAAAGGAATTGATAAATGGGGTAAGCGTTGCAGAGTTTGAAAACAATCCTATTGACACCATAGATATGGAATTCCTTAAACTAGTCGCAGACATGGAGGATGTAGACTTATCGTACAACATAATTAGAGATAATGACATATCCTGGGAGTATCCTCTTATCGATGAACCTGGTAAAAATTCATCCAAAACTACTATTCAACTTAACCATAACCCAGTTGCGTGTGATTGCGATATGCTCCCATTTTTGGAACTCATTGGCAACGTAGCAAAACCGCCATACCCACAGAAACGTTCGAAAATGATTTTTCTTGTGCATAACATGTACTGCATCGAGCCACCGCATTTATACGGGACGAAACTGGACACCATACTTCAAAAAGAAGACGAACTTGCAAGACTTGTCTGCAATATTACGGGACACTGTCCCAAAGGATGCGACTGCTATGACATCCTTGGTGATAATGTCAAGATGCTGAACTGTACCTCAAGGGGAACTAGTAGATTCCCAAAACTAGGTAATTATGGGCACCCAATTAACCTCCATTTGGAAAATAATACCATCGGAAAAATTCCCACTATGGATACTTGGACGTGGTCTCAAATACGAGAACTTTACCTGGATAACAACAACTTAACCACAATGGACAATTTGATTGTGTTCCCAACCTTGAAAACACTTAGTCTCCGTAACAACAGCCTTAACCACTTACCCCAATCCATGAAGTCCTTATTCACGAGGAAACGATTTACTGTGAATGTACTATTATCAGGGAATCCATGGGAATGCAGCTGTGCGTTATTGGAGATGAGGAAGCTTATGAAGAAAAGAGAAAATGTTTTGGATTATGATTCGATTACCTGTATTATACCCCGGTCGTCGACCACAATATTCCTGTCCAATGCCACAGACTCTCAGCTTTGTCCTGGGAAGGATGCACCTCCGACTAAAGTGAGTGTAGTGAAGATCGTGCTTCCAACTTTGGCTTCTATTATTGTAGTTTTGTGTATTTGCGCGGCATTTGCCTTTAGGTATAAAGAAGAAATCAAGATATTTGTCTTTCGGCCAGATGATAGAAGTGCTCTTGTATGAAATAAATGTTATTTAATTATCAGGAAGAAAGTATTAGCGATAATTAAGCCGGTTAATTAAAATATTTCAATTGCACATCCAGATACATGGCGGAAGACGGGAGGAATCGAAGTAAGAAAACTTATACAAGATACCTCACTTTGAAATAATTTTCTTTACATGTTGGTAATTTTGTCCATTAGAATTTTCAGGAAATGTGAATGTAGCTAAAAATTCTGAACGTGCAACAATTAAAAAGAACATTTTGTAACTGATTAAAAAAGGTTTTAGGTGATATCTTACATGAACATGAAAGAGATATGAAGCTGAGAAGACTGTAAACACGATCTCATTGTTGAATACGGGATTGGAACTTTAGCCAGCGGGCGGCTATTTAAAAAAAAACGCATACGTCATCCTGTCTCCAGAAATCAACCTGGGTCTTCCGATTATATCATATCTACTCTTATTTCTGAACTACCACGATATTTACCATAAAATTAAATGCAACTGTATTTTGGAGTGGCCAGCTATTCAATTAGTGTGCTTAATCCTAGAAGTGTATAATGATATAGCTGACCTTGACAAAATATAACAAAAACTTTACAAAATTGTACAAAATTATTTCAAAATTGTAAAAGTGATGTCGGCGCCATTACTCTCACAATCGCTTCTGAAGGAAACACCAGTCTACCTGGATGCAAAATACAAATCTTGGCTTGTTTCTGCACGTGCTTGTACTTTAAAATTATTGTATTCTTATAGTATCAGCTAATGACTCAGTAGTAAGTACTGAACGATTTCTTTTTAGTAATTGATAAATGTGAGGCAAAGCCAATTAGGTGGGGATAATTTCAGTTTTACCAAAACAGATCAGTACATGGTGAGTGTGGATAAGTGTGTGGGTGAGGTCACGAGTGGTGCATCCATCACTCTCTCGTATGAGACAACAGTCTAAGGAAAACTGAAATAATCCCGGTTAATTGGCCGTTGTTCACGTTCTTTTATTTATTTTTTTATTTTATTGCAATATACGTATGATTACATCAAGCTAACAAATCGAATTTCCACGACGTCGATGTCACACTAACACAATACCATTTAAAACTGTGGCCTTATATCCAGTTAAACTAAAAACCCACACACGTTAGGTCGTATTTATAAAAAGAAGCATTACCTTTTACTTGCAAAAATTAAAACAATTGCTTCGGATTAAATTCATAAGAAAAGTGAAGGAAAAGGTTTTGCTTTTAGGCAGAAATATTTGCTTCAAAGTAGAAGCTTTTACTTGTTTCGTATTCATAAAACGAAATAGTTGCTTCAAACTTGAAGGATTTGCTTCCAGAAAAATGCATCAAGTCCGGAGCAACTTTTTTGCAAGAATCTCACTTTTCCCAGTTGAACCTTCATTTGCAGTGTGTGTACTGAGTGATGTATTTGCTATAAGAGCGTTCACAAACCACCTAACACCTTTTTCTAACAATTTAGACCCCTCCTCTCCCTATGTAACACTCGTATAACACTTGGTGAGACCCACACCTGAAAAGTCGTTTTTATAAACTCTTCGTTTTTAGAAGGTGTCCTTAGTACATAGGGGCGTAATGACCAGTATTTTGAAAAAAAAACTTCCCCTGTGAAAATATCGATGGAAGATCATTATTTACTTTTAAAAGAATTCAATATTCTACATGAAATTATCCAACGATATTGGCTTCTGAATATGCGCAGTATGTGTAAATTCAGTTCAGTCCGTATGCGTCCTCTGACGAATTTTGAAACAGATGTGTTCTCAATGGGTGCGACTTTTTGTCTTATTCTTCTGAAATTTATTCCTGCGTCTCTTTTGTCATAGTGGAACTGGAAATCATACATTTCCGCAAATGTTGAAGTTACTCTCCTTCTGAATTTCATCAAAAGCGAACTCATAAACATTGAACAAGTGTTCATAAAAATAATTCAATAGAGGGTAGTCAGAATCAGGCCAGAAAAAAATGAAGAAAAATCAGTCAAATCAACTTCATCATTACGTACAGCTCAAGGAGCCAGCGTGTGATCGATGATGCACAATCGTAATAATCAACGATCTCCGTTTTGTGGGCTTTGCTTCATGTATTTTGCAAGAGATTTCTTTATGAATAATAGTAGAAAGTCAAAATTTTCCACTGGTTTTGTCACGTCTAAGTCGTGTCTGTCACCCATTCATCTAATGACCATTTCAACGTTTACGCTAATGTACAGTTTAATTGGTAGTCATCTGGCTGCTAATATACGTCAAATCTCAATGTAAATGACTTGACAACCTTTTCTTGGTTGATTCCAAAGTGGTTTTGATTAGATATAGGATCCTATATGAAGTGGAAGCTGTTTGTTGGAAGACGGGTCCAGGAGATTCAGTCGTTATCATCAAGCGACGAATTTGACTATTACAGTTCCATAAACAACGCGACAGACTCTATTACAATGGGACAATCTTTAAAGACTCTTCTTGGTTCACAAGCATGGTGAAAAGGGCTGGCTCGGCTATCGCAATTGTCTGACCTTTGGCCTTTGTTTCAACCGGAAATGAGTGACAATCGTTATCCTTTAGTTGAAGAGAGCACTTCAGATGGAGTGAGTGCTTCCAGGCCGTGTAAACTCCTGTAGGGTAAATAAATAAATAAGAAGAGAAGGTGTCTGAGTAGAATGTTATTTGAACTCCTGTTTTGACTTCAATAAATTCGTTAATTGAAAAAACATACTATAATTTTAGCTTGGATGATGCGTTTTGCGCAGGATTGCAGAAAGATTGAAGTTCATAAGCAACCGTTATCGAATTTTTGAGAATTCCAGGATGCATCGACATACTGGTTCAGAAGTAGTCTACACGAATTCTTTCCAAACGAATGCAACGCTATGCTCAAAGTCTGATGCTGGATATAAATTCAAGTTTCCTACGTTGTAATCCTTCCCTAGATGAAGATGGTTTACTAAGAAAGGGTGGAAGACAAAAGTACACTGAACTAGTTCGAGAACAGCAGCATCCAATTTTAATGAGTTGTCGTGGTTATTCATTGTAAGGACTACGTTGTGGTGTGCAAGAAACTATAATACGCCCGTCGGTTCTTGAGTCCTCTGAAAAATTTTCATCGACTTTTTTTGCCAGCAGTAGGGGAGCTCCCTGCATGTAACCAGCATTGTATACTGCTCTGCGGGAAAGCCGATCTGCCAGCTGCTGAAATCCGTTCGTTGGTAGGCGTGTGCTATGACAGCAGAAGGAAAAAACCTTCTTTTTCCCCCCTCGTATGCGCGAATTCCACTTAAAAAAAAGGTTTTTCGTATTAATAAAAAAACGGAAATAGACCTTGCTACTAGAAGCCAAAGAACTAACAAGTGGTTAAAAATGAATACTTGTTTCTGTTCTTTACTTGAAAAAAAATGATTTCGCGAATGATAATCCTTAGGAGATTCTTTATAGTGTATGTAACATTAGGATTTTACGTTGTTTTCAACTCATGTTTCCAAACTTATTACTACTACAACTCGTGTTATCTCCATGAAAATTCACAGGCACACAAATGAACAACCATTTGTGTTGTTCATTCTTATCGTTAGTTTTGTCCCTCAGACAAAACTAATCAGAAACAAACCAACAATAATTTCAGGGCTCATTTTATATTTCTTGTTCTCTGAAATTGCAGGTCAAATAGTAGTTTATTTTTCTTCTTAAAAACTCATTGTTTACTTGTGCGCCTCCAGAGTTGTACATTTTTATGGAAATACGAACTTGAGGGGGTGTGATTTTTTTTTTTTAAGCGAAACCTTTTTTTTAGTTTATTCCCTTTCCCTTCAAAATGGCTGACTGGTCGGGGGGGGGGAAGGGCGGGGGGAGTAAATTTTGTTTATATTATATATGAGAAATAATAAGTGGGAAACGAACGTTTGTTCAGTAAGTATACGAGATAAAACAGAACGTCTGGCTCTTATCAATATTTGGTGGGTCTGAAAAGAACCTTATGTGCTTTTACAAAAAAACTTTGTTTGGACCAACAGTCAAGCTCAGGGAGATTTTTCCAAAGCCAAATTTTTTGTTCCTTGCATTCTATTTACGATAGAATAACTTACTCCATTGCATTCTGCAGCAGAATGCATTCTTCTTACTTTCCAGGCACTGTTGGGCAAATACATTTTGCTGGAATCGATGCGCAACGATTAGAATTACTTCCCTGGCTTGACTGTTGGTAGCTTTTCCTTGACGAAGTTTAGAACGTGGTGGAGTGGCCGCCACTTTTTTCAGCTCTGTCAGTGCGCTTGCTGCCAGTACAGCACACTCGATGATTTGCATTGAATTATGGGAGGACTCAAGAATGGACGTGACCATTATAATACGTTTGAAAAGAGTGCTTGGATGATAAAGGGGCATTAGTCTGTTCGAAAGGCAATTCGTGATTGCATGGTGCACCAGAAATGGATTGCCAAGATAGTTTCAGTAATGGAAGCTTCCTTACCAGCTGCGTGCGTCTGCAGTCTGAACCCTTTCAAATCACAGGATTGATTTCTCTGGGCCTTGTTGGTATAGATAATCTACTCTGAAGAAGAAATCTTACATTTGTGTATTTTATATACAAATTGCAAACGACATTGCAATGAACATTGTACATGTAATTACATTACAATTCACTTAGAATTGGTATCATCTCAAGGCATCAAACCTTTTTTATTAACACTATGACGGTTTCTTGCAAAACGTGATGTTTACAGAATTGTTCATAGCGATAATGCGAAAACTTATTAACAAACTAACCATTTGCTGTGTGCAGTGGTGCCTCTTCCCCCTCACACGTTTTTTTGTATCCCGTCATAACAGCCGGGTGCTGCAGCAGCATCGACTGTTCTGTTTCGTGTTCAATCAATATTGAACCGTGCATAAAATTATAAGCTAAAGCATATTTATTCATTGTTTTTTTTTTCTAGATTTATATGTTGTGTTGACAATTGACGGATTATGTTGTATTGTGGTGACTGGTGGTGTGTTGTTGTAACATAATAAATACATCGATGTTTTTCAACCCCCCCCCCCCCTTAAAATCCAGCGAAGTGTTCCTCCTCACTGACTCCCCCCTCTGGACACCAATGGTTGTGTGAACCTGGGGAAGCTCATGACTGCGTTCAAAATCTAGCAATAAGTGCTGAAGGAGAATGGAGAATTATCGCCCCTCAAGCTTCCTGATAGGAAGGATTTTCTTATTGGTCGTTTGGGGGCAGCTCTGTCTGAGTTTTCTCTTCCATAACTATGGTGCTGCCTAAGGAACCTATGCAGAAAGGATTGAAACTCAAAATGCTTTGATAAATGGCCTCTGGAAGAAGTGGTGTGAGGAATATTTATTGTAACTTCAGTCGGCTTATAAGCTTCAGAACGCACTCTTTCAGACGAACTGCTAGTTATGCGTAACAACCTTTTGCATTAAATCGTAATAACGTATAGGAGCAGCCCTGTCTGGTGTTTCTTCTTCCATAACTTCGGTGCCACCCAAGGATTCTTTGCGGAATCGAAGGAACCTCAGAAGGCTTAGATAAATTACCTTTGGAAGAAGTGGTGTGAGGAGTATTTATTGTAACATCAGTCGGCTCATAAGCTTCAGAAGCTTCAGAACGCACTTTTCCAGACGAATTGCCAGTTATGCGTAACCACCTTTTACATTAAATCGTGATAATGTCTGGGAGCAGCTCTGTCTGATGTTTTCC
>JAHWFP010096411.1:48144-64344 GCA_023313725.1 Lithobius niger
CCAGACGAATTGCTAGTTATGCGTAACCACCGTTTGCATTAAATCGTAATAACGTATAGGAGCAGCTCTGTCTGATGTTTTCCCTTCCATAACTTCGGTGCCATCCAAGGATTCTTTGCGGAATCGAAGGAACCTCAGAAGGCTTAGATAAATGACCTTTGGAAGAAGTGGTGTGAGGAGTATTTATAGTAACTTCAGTCGGCTCATAAGCTTCAGAACGCACTCTTCCAGACGAATTGCCAGTTATGCGTAACCACCATTAAATCGTAATAACGTCTGGGAGCAGCTCTGTCTAATGTTTCCCCTTCCATAAATTAGGTGCCACCCAAGGATTCTTTGCGGAATCGAGGGAACCTCAGAAGGCTTAGATAAATGGCCTGTTGAAGAAGTGGGGTGAGTAGTATTTATTGTAACTTCAGCCGGCTCATAAGCTTCAGAACGCAGTCTTCCTGACGAATTGCTAGCTATATGTAACCACCTTTTGCATTTAATCGCATAACTGTGGTTAATACGTCAATGACTCGCTCGATGTAACTTGACGGAATGTACAGAATTTTGACAGAATTGGCTGCTGTTTCACAGACTAAGTGCGATATCAACGATACCTCCTCATTATCCTATGCATCGACAACTTAATTCGTGTAACTGGTGGAAGAGGTTTTCATGAATCTCCCTTTATTTTAATTCAGGAAAGTGCCCATGGATAATGATGAACGTTATCTCAGAACAATGAATTGGCATACAACAAATTTGTGGCTAGTCATCCATTAATGCAGATGAAAAGAGCAGATCAGTCATCTCAAAATTCTCAGTGTAGGACGAGTTCATGGATTCATCGATATGGGGTAAAGGGAGCGAAGAGTATTTTAGAGTATTGTTTTTAGAGTATTTTGTTGCTGGTTTTGATTGTAAATATTTAATTCAAGGATGGTATTTAATTCTCCGTCAGTCAGAGAATTTTTTTTTAGAATTAATACGAATCGTACGCATCGTTATAAGATGTGTAACTTGGGGGGGGGGGAAGAGCTATTAAAATATTAACCTGTGTTCGGCTTAACTATTTTGGTCCTGGAGAAAAATTAATTATAATGCTCGTGTTAAAATAAGAATAATAACGCATTAAAATAAAGGAGTTACTCTATAATATGTAATTTCACAATCAATTATTTTGCTAGTGGTTTCTCCTTATTGACCGGTAAACTATTTTGCCACACAGTGTCATACGAAGAATAACAGCACCGTAAGCTACCAGTACGAAAACCTGGTAATTTGTTTCCAGTTCTTTTTACTGTAAAATTAAGATCTATATATTTCATAGTGTTGCCTATGAGGAGACAAGTCTTGTTAAACCCTGCCCTCATAGGGCGTTTTTAGCTGAATTTATAGCGACATTTGATTTAAAAATAAAAACGATCCACGTCCATTACATCTTATTCGTGACTGAACAGTGAAATAACTGAACTTTTTATTAGTGCACCTTTGGATGACTGTTAATGCCAAGTCTTCAGGTTACCGAGTTTGTAGCATATCGCAGAATTGGTCCAATTATTAGACCAGTTGGTTTACCTAAATGCTAAGTAAACCAAACTATTAGCATACACACATATAAGCTTTATGAACAGACTCCGAACTGACTCATCACAACGGTTCCTTCTAAAAAATACTGTGTTTTTAATGTCTAACCGAACTTAATTTTTTTAGAGTGTATATCAATTTTTGAATACTGAAATGCTGGAAATATGCTGAAACTCCTAAGCAAAATATGAACCTACTTTACTTCAAGGTTGTACATACAAGTGATATAAATTATCTGTCGAGAGGATGTTAAAAAATTGTTAAAGCAGTTGTATATCTTAATTTCGTGAATTTTTTTTGTTTTCATATTTTATGTAGCACTTTTGAAGCATGTCTTAACCTAACTTTAATTCCTTTACCCAAGTTTCACACTGGTTATGCGACAAGTATTGACACCAGAACGGAATTATAAAAACAAATGTTTGATTTTGTCCTTCACTGAAGATTATAGAGCACAAGATGAAATATTCACCCATTCTAATTTTGATCAGTTTGATAAAAATCTGTACATTAGTCTTGCAGTGAGTTTGGCCGATTTTCACTTCAGGCTATAAAAGAAAGCCCGATTACATTTTCTCAAACAAAAATTGGTGGAAACTCCTTGCGATCCAAGGATTTTGGAGAGGGGGAACATTTCTTCAGAATTTATCTGAATGCTGGTAAAACTGCATATGTCTTTATTCGAATTTGCTTCAACTTATAGTTAGAGAGTAGATTACAGCAGATTACCCTGTAATCAGTACTGGGAATTTGTAGCCACAATCAGACCAAGGATACGTTCGGTTGCTTCCTCTCTTCTGCACTCGTATCTCTCAGGATTATTAGAAGATGCGTCATCGTTATTTCAAGCACTCAGACCTATGCTGCTGAATATTTCAGTTTACTTACATCACTGGAGCTTAAGCTATTAGGAACGAGAAGCTATCAGAGGCTGTCGTAAAATCACTAATTGTGGATACAGTGGTTTGCCAATGACCAAGGAATTTTTCGTTCAACTCTCCATAAGGTTACCAAGGCTTACTGTGGTAGTCTCGAAACCCACTTAGCTTAAAGTACATACTTAAGTGCCACATCAAGAGTCTGAGAATCTCCTTAGAACTAGCAAGCCCTTAATGTTTAGTATCTTCCAAGTGTGCTGTGGAATACCCTAAAGTACCATGTTGGTAGTGCAGTGAAGCTCTGAGGGAGACCCAGGAAGAGCCTGATCTTGGAGATCGTCTAGGCGGAATTGGCTCCCGTATAGAAACACAATATCCTGCATAACATTTCAGGCGTTGTTACAGGATGTTGAGACAGTTTTTGTCAATGGCATAGCACTATCACTGGAAAGATACATCCTGCGTAGAAATTCGATTCCAACAATGCAGCAATTACTGTTTGCTACAGGAAGCATCCAGAAAATTGTAGGTGACTCTGTGGGGTTATCGCAGAAAACCGTTTCACGTTGTGTAGCAAGGGTCGCCACGATCATTGCTGCCTTATGGGAACGGCACGTTCAATTCCCCGTGGGCAACAAGCTCACAGCAGTGCAATATAATAGAGATTCTATAACGAAGTAAGAGAACCCATATACAAACCACAATTTCCAGATGTCCCAAGTGTCGGACACTACACACAAATTGATATCCGTGCCGTTGGTGGGCTGAACAGACTGGACAGGTATTTCGTAACAGGAAGGTGACGTTGCCAGGGAATGTGCAACGAATATCTACTGCAGATCTCTTGTCACATGTTGAAGCCCGTTATTATGGGTCAGCCCGTGATAGTTGTATATTTTCATACAGTAACGTCTGTGTGCAGCACAAAGCCAGGCAATTACAAGGGTTACTACCATACGACAGTGGCTGTCGAATCAACGTGATTGCCTGAATCCTGTGCCTTCTTTGGGATAGAGGTCTCAGCAGTGCAGATATAGCGGGATGGCCCTCCTTTTTAACTCACGTTTATTGTGTGGACTATTTCTGCAACTGCATCGTCGTCATAGAGATTATTTAGGGGCAGGATCTCGATACTGCACAAACCAACCACCTTTTCCGTGATGAGGTCAGGTTCGTTTCCTCATCTGCCACCACCTGTTTTTAGAACTTTTCGTCTACATTGCAACAATGTTCTCCCAATATTTGTTTAGTGTTCTTCGTCAGTTTGGTGACACCGAGGGCAGCATTAAACTCATCAACAATAGCAATCCTTTTTCTTAATTGTGGCTGTTCCTAATTAGTCCCATGAGTGTGCAACCAGTTCGGCAATGAGGTTGCAATCTTGTTGTGTAAATTGGTAGCATACAAACGTTCTATTCATTAATTTGGGTCCACAGAGCTTGGAAATGTGGTCACACTGACCACTTGAAGTATAGGTTTTGTTCTTCAATGACGACGGAATTGGTACTTGTACTTGATGATTAGTTGACACTAAGCCTCTGGCGTGCTAGACTAGTTCACGTAACTTGAGAAAATACTTCATTTGCGAGCAAAGTATATACTTAAGTACATACTTTCTAAAGTGCCACTTGCTGCAAGTTTAACACTGGTAGTCTAGAACACCCCCTTAAACTTACTGCAAGTGGCACTTGAGAAAGTATGTACTTAAGTATATACTTTGCTCGCAAATGAAGTATTTACTCAAGTTACGTGGACTAGTCTAGAACGCCAGCGCTGAGTGTCAACTAATCATTTATACAAGTACCAATTCCTTTGTCACTGAAGCACAAAGCATGTACTTCAAGTGGTCAGTGTGACCACATTTCCAAGCTATGTAGAGCCAAATTAATGAATAGAACGTACGTATGCTACCAATTTACCATCAAGAGTGCAACCTCGATTCTCGAACTGATTGCACACACATGGGACTAATTAGGAACAGCCACAATTAAGAAAAGGGATTGCTATTGTTGATTGGTTGGGTTGTGCAGTAACGAGATCCTGCCACTAAATAATCTCTATGACAACGATGCAGATGCAGAAATAGTCCACATAATAAACGTGAGTAAAGAGGAGGGCCATCCCTCTATATCTGCACCGCTGAGATTTCTACGCAAGGTTCATCAGAGCTCCCAAAGAAGGCACAGGATTCAGACAACTACGTTGATTCGACAGCCACTGCCGTATGGTAGCAACCCGTGTAATTGCCTGGCTCTGTGCTGCACACATACGTTACCGTATGAAAATATACAACTATCATGGGCTGACCCATAATAACGGGCTTCAACGTGTGAAAAGAGATCTGCAGTACATATTCGTTGTACATTTCGAGGCAACGTCACCTTCCTGTTACGAAATACCTGCAATGTCTGTTCAGTGCACCAACGGCACGGATATCAAGGTGTGTGTAGGGTCCGACACTTACGACATCCGGAAATTGTGTCTGTATATGGGTTCTCTTACTTTGTTATAGAATGTATATTGCACTGTTGTGAGCTTGTTGCCTACGGGGAATTGAACGTGTCGTTCCCACAAAGCAGCAATGATCGTGGTGACCCTTGCTACACAACGTGAAACGGTTTTCTGGGATAACCCCACAGAGTCACCAAGAATTTGCTGGATGCTTCCTGTTGCAAAGTAACTTGCTGCAATTAGTAAGTCCTGCATTGTTGGAATTGAATTTTTACGCAGGATGTATCTTTCCAGTGATGCTATGCCATTGAGGAAAATTGTTTCAACATCCTGTAACAACGCCTGACATGTTATTCAGGATATTGTACGATAACCAATTCCGCCTCGACGATTTCAGGAGATCTTGCTCATCCTGGGTCTCCCTCAGAGCTTCACTGCACTACCAACTTGGTACTGAAGGGTATTCCACAGCGCACTTGGAAGATACTCAACGTTAAGGGCTTGCCAGTTCTAAGGGGATTCTCAGACTACTGATTTGGCACTTAAGTATGTACTTTAAGCTAAGTGGGTTTCAAGACTACCACAGTTAGGGGGTGTTCTATACTACCAGTGTTAGAAACCCATAAAACGCATGATGGTATGAATCATCTGCCTTTCTAAGACCGAGGGTATACGGCGGTTTCT
This sequence comes from Lithobius niger, assembly GCA_023313725.1. Classification (NCBI taxonomy): domain Eukaryota; kingdom Metazoa; phylum Arthropoda; class Chilopoda; order Lithobiomorpha; family Lithobiidae; genus Lithobius; species Lithobius niger. Next base: position 53,733 of record JAHWFP010096411.1, read on the forward strand.
TAAATCGCTTCATCTTAGGTCGATATAGCTTACGTCGATGTAGTGCTTGGAGCGCTTTAAGAACGCCGGTGTAACCACATACAACCACTTTCACGGCGCTTTATTTCAAACCACCTCGTTACGTCGACGTAAGGAGGTGAAGCGCTTTAACAACCCACGTGTACCCACCTAAACCCATTTTCTACATCGCTCTAAGGACTGGCTTCCTTTGATTGGTTGAAACAAGTGCGCGTAAACGTCACAAAGCTAGGACCTGCCACTTCCTTAAAACGAAGTCGAAAGCACAACTAGTTGAATGGGGACATGGAAACACAGAGGGGTTTGGTTGATATGGGGGTACATTCCATTCTCCTTCAGTATTTATTGCTCTACCATACGCCACGTCGAATTACTGATGCAGTATTAGTGCATACTTGTTTCTTTCAGTTTTTCCTTGAGAGTTTGGTCCGTTTTGCAGTCCACCCCAACCAGTTTAGTCTTGTAATGGTTGGCAAACAGGCTGTACACCCACTGGCTTTGTACTTCGCAAACAAGAAATATAATATTAAACTTTAAAACTTTCCCTTTTGAGAATGACCCTGACTCCACGTGCGTTACTTCCCTCTACTAATGGATGACAAACGTAATGAATTTTTATCAATCTTATCAAGAATTCTATAAATTCTTGACCTTATGAATCTATTTTTAACTTCGTTATGTGCATTGATTTATTTCCACAAATTGAACGATTTATACATATCAGAAAAATAAATAGAAATGAAAGGATTTTGAATAAATTACAGAGTGAGAGAGAGAGAGAGAGACGAACACGAAGTTAACATTATTTCTCCGTGAATAGCAGTGCGTCACATGTTTAGATTTTAATTAGAGTACTTCAGATTAATTGCAGTGTAATTCAGGAAGTTATTTCTTTCTTCAGGGAGTTAGTTCGAAACGCAAAGCTTTAACGTTTGATTTCTACACATTATTGGCTTCTGAAACCAGGAGCGAAAAATGCTGTGGAAGTATCCGTTTGCGATTATCGCTTTGTATTCTGCCGTGTGCACAAGGCCGTCTGAGAGAGAAGCAGACGGTTTTAGCTCCTGGCTCCAAACCAGTTGATTTAATATGGCCAAAACCTTTTACCAAAGCAGTGCCAAGAGTTTTAACTCCTGGCACGGGCGAGAACCGGCGTAGAGTTGGGAGGCAAGATACGCAATTTCTATTCCAGTCGGCGTTGGCTCGAGAAACAAAAAGTCTTTCTCGTTTTAAGTTCGTTTAAATGCTAGTTCTTGTAAAATGACACATTCCTGGACTATTCGCAGAAAATGAGCATTTTTACATACGCATTATTTGGAAAAAAAACCAACACAGCGTGATTTTTAGTTACGTTTTCCGCTCGTACACTTAGTTCGACAGCTTGCCGTATGGGGTCAGGACTCAGAACGAACGGTGGAACAAAGGGCAGCATTTTATTAGAGACTTCTCCTTCGTGCCGCTCCTGCTTAAACTAAATAACTAGTGCTAAGGCTTTTTTTTTTTAGGTCGCTTAAAATTAATTAAGTGGTTCTCGGGAGATGCTGAAAAAAATTGACGCGAGCGGACTATTTTTTATTTTACGTTTTATTCGTGATTTTTCAGATGAGGGCGATGGCTTTTTATTTTATCAAACAAAACGAAATCAGTAGCTTACATTTTGTTGTAGAGTACAATGTCTACGTTTTAATGCCATTCTTTAGGTCCAAGTTTTTAGTTGTGACATGACTCTGAACGAACTTTAGATTCGTTTCGAGGCGATCACGTGAATGGAGCAGAGAGCTAATGTGGTCATCGTCTCCAGGAAATGTTTGGTGAAAGTGGTGATGCGTGATCGGAATTTTAGTTTTATTTAGACACTGTCATAAACAACGTTTCATGTGCTAAGACAAAACCCATGCGTGCACTCCTGAGAACTACGTAATCCATTTTTAGCGACCTTAACGAAATTACTCAGACATCAAGTATTTCTGAAAGTTAATCAGAATCATTGTGCAGCAACGAAATTTTCGACACGCAAAAGTCCTCCACCTGTGTCGCTGCTTTCAACTCAAGGTCGAGTGGAACGATAGTATAGTATAGGAACCTGTAGAAAAAAATTAATTTGCAGGCAGGGTACGATTAGTATAAAAAGTTGTTTCCTGATTAAAAAAAAAATAGGCCCACATTTGAGACAAACCAACCCAAATTTAAACTTTCCGCATGATTATCCATGTCTTGTTCACCTAAAAACAACAATAGAGTAAATACACATCCCGAGAATACAATACATGGAGTAAAAACAGTGAGTACTTGCGAAAATGATGATGAAAACAAAAAAAAAATACGAGGAGCTAAAAGATAGATGGCCTGAATCAGTCAGCCATGTTGGAATGAGGTAAAGGCCTTATCATTCAACATTTACAGGAAGATGATGAGGCCTTACTACATTCCAACATGGCTGACTGATGCAGGTCATGTCTCTTTTATCTCCACGTATTTTTGTGTTTTCATCATCATTTTTGGTCACTGTTTTTGCTTCATGTATCTAGCTAGACACACGCTAGTGTGTCGCGCCAAGTTAGGCAACAAACATCACAACAAACATCACATCAAGTCAATTGTCGAGGTTGTAAACCATTGTAGCACGACGCCATTGCGTCAGTGTCTTATATCTTGAAGCATAGTTGGGCACATTTTAGGTACTTGGGGAAAAATAATAATGCGGTACAAAAGCTTAAATTGTGTTGAAATCGAGAGCAATGACCCACCTGACAAAAATTAACTCGTGTTTGAATGCCACCTATGCTACTTTCAATGTAAAATCTGTCCCTCAATAACGTTGAAAATGTGTTACTAGCTACTAGCTAGCTAGCTAGTCCGCTCATCCCCATGTTAATTCCCATAGGGTGATTATTCATCGATTCCGAGATAACTGGAAGGCTTCCAGCTATGAAATTGGACGAATGGGTGCACTACAATACGAACTGCGTACCTTTTATGGTTTGGAGCCTGGGGGCGTATCAGGGATGACGTGGGAGGGCGCGTAAGTACGAAAATATTGTTATAACCATTGTTAGTATTGTCGGCATCGTCTCTCATTGGACGGCCAAAGTTCCGACAATGAGAACGTGTATACTGACGTGCGTGCTTACACACACTAGTGTATCACGATAAATCTAAACAACGTTGCAAAGAAATAGTATTCACGTCCAATTCACGAAAAATAAACCAAGTGTAAAAACAAAGCAAAATAAACAAAGCCAAAAACTGGTAAGGAGGCCACCAAGTTGAGAGTGGTTCGGCTCTTCAAAGGAGTGATATCAACACACCAAAACTAACTAAATACAACAAATTACAACAAAATTAAAACCAAACCTAAAGCCGATAAAGAGGTTACTAAGTTGAGAATGGTTCGGCCTATAGACAAAAGGTAGTAGCAAATTGTTGAAAACCAATTTCTAGTTGACGTGGCACTTTATTACTCATCTGCACGGTAGTGGAGTTGAGTCAATACACCACTAAAAAAAAGGGAGTGATATCATATCAAAAACCAAAACTGGTAAAAGGGGTCGCCAAGTTCCGAATGGTTCGGACGTTAAATGAAAACTTGAACATTGCTAGTTTTCATTTAACTTTCGAATTATTAAGCGGTGCGATTAACTTGGCGAATGTTTTGGTGTGTTCATATCACTCCTTTCAAGGACCGAACCATTCGGAACTTGGCGGCCCCTTTTACCAGTTTTGGTTTTTGATATGATTACATTATCGGTATGTGTATTTACTCTGATTTTATTTTTAGGTGAACAAGGTATGGACAATCATGCTGAAATTTAAATTTTGCTTGGTTTGTGTCAAATGTGGGCCTTGTTTTTATCAGGAAACAATTCTTTTACTAAGCTTATAGGAAGATTGATCATTCACCAGCATCATGACGGCACTGGAGGCGCGGACATAGGAGCCTTTCCGGTTTGACTAGTGCGCATGTGCGTATGCTGTTGGAAACTCCTTGAGTTGCGTTGTGACGTCAAATGAGGCAGCAAAATCAACAGCCAATGTTACGCCAATATGCCAAAAAATCGCAGTAGAACCCCCAGAAACTAATGGATGATAAACAACGAATTTTAATCAACCTTATGAATCTTAATAAATTTTTCACTTCCATATATAAATTGATTGATTTCCACAAATTGTACGATTTACACACATCAGAAAAATAAGCAGAAATGAAAATATTTTTTTTTTAAATTCAGAAGACAAGAAAGGGAAGTAAACATTAATTTTATGTGAATAACAGTTCGTCACATAGTCATATTTTAATTACAGTAGATCAGTTTAATTAGTTACAGTTTGATTCAGGAAGACATTTCTTTAATCAGTCCGCGTGTTTTAGAAGATTTGATTTTAAGAAGAAACTAGTGTTCATCAACAAGTCAAGTAGTTTGTGCACGACGACGTACTTTGACGGAGTTGAATTCCATCCAAGAAGCTCCACGTTGAATTCTCCCAGTTGACCACGTTTCCTTGTAGTTTGCAGTTTCGTGCTTGAGAAACTACAAAAAAAAAAGGGGAAGAAGTGAGCTAATATCCTTTGCTACAACATTTATAGGCTTGTGTAAGTTAGGATTCATGCAAATAAATAAATAAATAAACTAGGTTTTAACTGTTTTTCTGTGTGTAATAACACAAATAGTTGACCATAACGCTAACATTCTTGTTTGCTTTACGCATTTAGCTTCTACGAACATCCTCTTCAGTTTCACCAGTCTTTCGATTTCACAAGAACAAAATTGTGAGGAAAGCCAATTGAATTCCTAAATAATTCTCAGACTGAACACTCGACTTTTTACTGTTCTTTTTTTTAATTTACTTCTCTTGCCGGCCATTTACTCAAGTGTTGTTCACAAATCTCGAAATTTTTCTACAACTCATTCTTTTCCTTTGCTGAGACGTGCCAGCGCCGTCTATCAAAGATGGCAGACCTCCACGTAATCTTCAATATCAAAACCGCCTTAGCAAACTCCAACTTCGGCTTGTGTCTAGAGTAACGGAACTTGCCAGTCCTCTATTTTCCTTGGGCAGAGCTTACCTCCTGGCGCCGTTACTCACTGGGCCTTGGTTCGTTGGGATATGGGACCCTCATACTTTCATCCCCATCGTCCTGACGTTACCAACTTTCACCCTTAGTCTTGTCTTGCGTCTGATGTCGTTGTGTCCTCAGGTTTGTACAGTGCTGGCACTACCCGCTGCGACTGGGCCCCTGGGGGCGACCAGTGGAACATTGAGGCCTCTTTCATAATATAAGAATTTGTTATGCAATGTAAAAGATCGTATATAAAATTGTTTTCAAGGCATCCAACGCATGCGTGAAACTAAATTCTCGTGCTAGGCTTTCCGTTGGTTTTTCCTCTCATCTCTACTTTTGCTCGACCAACGCCGACCGATTTAGGGCCTGCTCTTCTGACCTAGTGCAGAAGAAGCCTATCTAAATTGAGGATTATGCCGAAGGAAAGCCAAAAAGGTTTTTAAGCGAACATTCGTGAACCTCAACCACCGAAAATGCTGTAAGTCGTGGCAAGCCTTTTGACTTCCTTTCCAACTATATGCCATGTTAAAATAAACTTAAGATGTTAACTGTGTTCCAGCCTGGACGTTCGTTTTATTTCCGTTTTCTTCAAATTTAACTAGAAGTGCGACGTCACTCGACCTTAATACCAAAATCCAACTCCTAGTCGCTCTATGAGTAGGCAGAATGACCGAAATCGCATCCTCAAATCGTTGCCAGAACACCTCATTTTTCCCCCTGTTTCACCAGAAGTCATAACTTACGGCTTCTTTGGCCACCATCTCAAGTGGAACACCACTTTTTGTTTCGTAAGTCGAACTCAATGAAAGTCAGGCTTTCTCAACCTATTTTGAATTCTCTTCCGTCCAGCAACGTGGCTGCCTCCACTCTACAGTTTTACAGGTGAACTGCCGTTTTGCCCCAAAAAAAAGGCAGATTATCAGTTTTTTCCTCAGGGGCCAATCCCGTTTCGCCAAATTCCGTTTCGTGTTAAATGCTGCCTATGGACGTTTCCTTTTGGTCGTGTTAGTATGGCTCAGCGGTAGGACCTTGGCCTTTGGTTTCAAATGTCCTGGGTTCGATGCCCCGCTCAGGCAGTCTGACATATAATTCCAAAAGACAACGTAAATAGGTTTGCATGTGTATTTTAAATGTTTCGTGTGCCTAAAATTTTGTGAATGGTATTTCACGAAACGGGATTGGCCCCTGAGGCAAAAGCTGTTGATCTGCTTTGTTTTTAGCAAAACGGGACGTAACCGTTTTACATAACAACCGTGGACGTCTTCTACGGCCTGTCCTTTCTGGTTTCCAACCTTTTTATTTTCTACTTTTTCCCTCTTCTTTATTGGGAAATGGGGGGGGGGGGTGAGGGGAGGGGGCAGTAGGCAACATCGTGTTATACTTGGTTAGGCGCCAATTTCCACGATTTTATTTTATTCTACTCGTAGTAATTACTTAACTTTCAATTTCAGAAATTGCTCCTGTACTCAAACAATCAAAAAACAATATACACAAACCGTCAATAAGTAATGGTTACAGCCTGGGTTTTGCAACATTGGGCCGGTGTAAGCGATTTAATGCACACCTTATGGTCAGTGCTCGAAATGGGTATAAATAAGAGCCGGTATGTTCTGACTGGATCTTTGGTTGATCGGGTGATCGGGGGTGGAGGTGGGGGTGTGGGTGGTAGTTATGTGTAAAGAAAACTTACAGTTAAAAAGCTGGATTAGTAGCGGTAAATACGGAATGCGATATTTCACAAAATACAAAATAGCTGCAGAAAAAATAAAATAACTTCATATTTTAAATATTACTAAGAGTTTTTGATTGATCGGCCCTTTACCAAATCGCACGGAAATGCACAAAACAAGGGTGCGTTAATTTTTCAGAAAACACTTTAGTAAAACAGGAGTATGGCTACAAGAACGGATTGATAATATACAATGCGTAATAATGACGTCGACTTTGCACCAGGCCATCTTGAGCCTCTGTCTTTATGACCTTGAGCAAGCGAGTAAATAAACGAGGGGCTGTCAGGGTGCGTTTACACACCGAGACCTTCTCGCTCGCCGAACGCTATTTGCTAGTCAACCGTTATTTATTTACGATTAGTTTCCCCTTTCTACTAAATGAATGCAGCAATACGTAACCAAATAAATGCTAACTAACAACACTGATAAAAAACAACGTGCAACAGTAACTTTAAACATTGCTACAACATTGTTGTCATTTCACGCTACTGCCAACAATTGCTGTTCTCGTACAAACAACAGCGTCTAACAGTGATCGGTAAAATAAATAGCTGCTGGTAGCTAGAATTCAGAATCCAACATGGCGCCCATTTTGGGGTTATCGAATCAAAGACGGACCATCGAATGCCGGCATTCAGAAATCAGTCCGTTGTCTTGTACTGCAGTGAAAATTGTTTTATTGTTATCATTAACCGACGCTGACATCTTGCATGCATCACACGTCGTATCGCGAGACACGAGGGGAAATTCTGCGTCCGCGTTGTTACCATGGTTACGACATATAGAAAACTCGAAAGCCGTATGCTCCGGTAAAGGCGAGAAGCGGCCAGCATATTTAGTATTAAGTAATAGATATCCGTGAAGTAGACCCGGTTATTCCGAAATAATTGATTTTCTGCGAGAAACGGAACAGTCCAAATATCAAGGGGTGCGAAATCGCACGAGCGCGTTAGCGCAAGTTCGATTTTACTACCCCGAGATTTTTGGACTGTTCTGGTTCTCGCAGACGATCAATTATTTTGGGATAACTGGGTCTACTTCACGGATACGTGTTTTAATGGTAAGGTGTGACGTCGAGCTAACATATCAAGTTATTTGAGATTTAAAAACATTTTATTTGAAAATCTTATTTGTGAATCATAATGTAAATTCCTGAACTCAAACTTCCGGTTTAAACTTCCTGTCTACGAAAATCTCACGTAAGGGAGGACGTCCCTATATCCAGTCTCAGTCACCGACTTTTGTGTTTAAGGTAAACCCGTATTTTTTCTACTTTATTAGTTTAAATAAGATATAGCGTATAAAATGCGTTATTCGTTTGAGTCTCGTAGGTTTTTAGGTGTGTTTAGAAAGTGTCAGTAGCCTAGTTTTCGTACCGTAAGAAAGGAAGGGTTGCCGGGTCCCGCTCGGATCATTCCTCCATGGATGGGTGTGGGGATGGCGACTCGCATAATTTAGTACGCGAGATTTTTTTTTTTCGTGTTAGTGCGGAAAATGTCGCCAAGTTACAAATGTGCGATTCGCTTGAGAGTGTTTTTAGGTGTATTTAGGTGTGTTTACAAGTGACAGTAGTACTAGTTTTAGTACTGTCGGCACGAAAAGTTGCCGGACTGGGCCATTCCTCCATGGGTGGGGTCCTACCATAATAGCCTACGAGAGGTTTTTTTTTTTCATGTTCGTACGATAAATGTCGCAGGTTGCAAATGTGCCTATTTATGTTGGTTGCAATGGGGTGTGCTGGTTGAATTTGTGTTGTGTACGGCAGTTTTGCAAAGTATGTCACATGGTGGAGCAGGGGTAGTGTAGACTCCGGAAAACGTGTTAGGTTATCAAAAAAGTGTGGGTTATCAAAAGTAACTCATGGTGACGTGTGTGGGATTTCAGATTAACCGTATATAACGGCTACACTTTTAGCATTGGGATGTGTTGGCGTGATGGGATGTGTTGGCCTGACGTCACCACCGTGCATTAAACAAGTAAAATCTAGTGAGCGAAAAAAATTGTCCTTGCGTAAACCTGCCCTCACAGCAGCGCGTGAGGAATCGGTCGCATATTACTTGACGACAATGCAACAAACAAGATTTAAGTAAAAAAAATGAAATCAAGAACTGGTAAGATTACGAACAAAGCAAACACGGAATAAACATATCGGCAAACAAGAAGCGTTATTCGAACTTAGATGGACGGTATGCCCATTCCTCAATGGAAAAACAGACGGTATGGGCTGCAAAGATTTCGTGAAAAGCCAGTAGGCTATGCCATACGTTCGTTTGCATACCGGCCCACTTCGAGCACTGCTTATGGTAGAGCGGCGTCCGGGGAGGTGAGGAATCGTCCGAGCGGGCGAAGCCCACGCGCATGTTCCAAACGTTCGAGAACGTCGTTCGACCAAAAGTGCGCATTCAATCTCTTACACCGGCCCATTTTTGCAAAATCCATGCTGTGACGAGGGATAATCGTCTAACTGAAAACTCGCATAATTGGAAGAACGCATACCGTAAAACAGTATAACGAAAAGTCGTCTAACAGGAAATTCGTATAATGGAAAATCGTATAATGGTAAATCGTCTAAGTCCATGCCTTGCTCGCACTGCCACGTTCGCTGCGGCTTACATATAACATCAGAAATCGCATTTAGACGTTTATCCAGTTAGACTTTTATCCATTATACGATATTCCGTTTAGATAATTTTCCATTATACGATATTCCGTTTAGATGAGTTTCCATTATACGATATTCCGTTTAGATGATTTTCCATAATACGATATTCCGTTTAGACGATTTTCCAGATTTTTTTTATTTATGCAGATATTAGACAATTATCCCATTTGACGATTTTCTAGTTAGACGTTCGCCCGATGCCCCTTATTACCCTACATTCGTTTTTCGTAGCAGCGCCTAACGGAAATACCGTTGTTGAAGGGAAAAGTTTTCATTTCCTTGATCCAAGATCGATCAACAATCGAGCAACAATGCTTTAACAGTGTTCTTTGATATGACCTTCCATGCGCCGTATTGTTACCATAATATCGTTGTTGACTGACAGGGCAATTTCTTATTTCTCTTGTTTGTCAAAGAGCCAACTCGGAATCTAGGATCAGTCCTTTCACCGAGCAACGAGGCTTTAACAATATCCTTGAATGGACATTCCACGTGAAATATTGTTGCTAAAGTCTGACGGGGCAAAATCTTATTTTCCTTGTTCGTAGAAGGAGCACTTCGGAATCGAACAATAATGCCGACGATAGAGCTATTCCAGTTATCGAAGAAGGCAATGTTGGAGGTTTAAAATCCTGCCAATCCTGCTACAACACAGTTACAACACTGCTTGAAAATCGAAAGTAGTGATCCAGAGCAGCATACTGCTTTAGAAGATGGTCATACTTGTAAGAATTATACGGGTGTGCAGAATAAGTAAGAGTGGAGTGCATAAACCTTTTTGGGGGGCATTCCTCATTGGCAGGATGTGGAAAAGTTGCTCCAGGGCATCACTATCACACAAAAAAAATTCATCACTCTGGGGTCATGTCTTGAGGTGCCCCAAGGGCCTTCAAGTTTAACATTGTACGGCAATGGGCGGAACGGAGAAAAAGGGGAAAATAATGATTTGACTCATTTAAAATTTAATTTTTAAGATTCTCTCAGAAACTACGTTAGCATACCGTAAATAAAAATAATTGTATTTTTCTTAAACTGTGGAAATAATTCAGCATCGAATACTCTCCCAGTTTCAGATAACTCAGTTTCATTTTGTTGATATTTCCAGCAGTTAAAGGCGCAAGCTCGTTGAGGGACCTATGG
>JAHWFP010096411.1:68847-79186 GCA_023313725.1 Lithobius niger
TTGCAAGATAAAATGTTGAAAAAAATATTTTTGCTGAAGACCTCGCCTTTAAGTAGCAGATGCCACTAGCTGTTCATAATACGTCGTACTGAAGATACTTTGAATTAAAAGTAACAACAATGGTCTCACGGTTTACAGCTTTACCCCCAACAACAACTTGGTTAGAAACACTTGGGTCAAGGGTTAGCAGGTCACCGCTGAGCAACGGGTCAGTGGGTCATTCCTGGTCTGGCTGGACCACTGGGTCAACTCCGGTCTGGGTGGCTTATCCAGTGCTCAGTAATCCAGCTAAAATATTAATCCAAATGACCCAGAGACTTGTTCGAAATTTGATCAAGAACATAGCAGTTTACCTGGAGGAGGCTACTCTTACAAACTATTGGATCCATGATCTTCGGGGCAAGCATTTTATCACCTTTAGTGATCCACGAGTGCCCTGGAGTACTGGCAACATACAACACTAAGAACCCCTTGACACAGCGGATCCAAGGTCTGCTTTCCGCTTGCCTAGCCAGCAAAAAAATGTGATTTTCAGCTGGATCCTGGGCCTTGCCGCGACAGATGGAAATGAACACGCTGATGCTGCAGCTAAAGGAGCCCTTTCTGGTCCTCTGGATAGGGATTTGAGCCTTGTTCCCTCGGACGCATTTCCAACTCTACGTTTGAAATTACTCGTTGCATGGCAAGCCTTGTGGGACAAACAAGACGACAATACGTAGCGGGAAATTAAAGGCACTTTCCAGGATTGGCATTCGGCTTGTTGCTGCATTCGCTGGGAAGAGGTGGTGTTAGCCCTTGCGTACTGGTCACACCAAACTTGCACATTGCTTCCTTTTGCTTCCTCTTGCATATCATTGGTGTTGATGGCCTCTCACGGTGCATCATGTTTTTTTAATTGTCACCCTTGAATGTTCGTTGCCATTTTCACCTTCCTCGAGACACTAAGTGTCAATTGGGCAATGATTCTGTCCTCGAGACACTAAGTGTCAATTGGGCAATGATTCTGTCCTCGTGTCCAGGATGTTTCAGTTTTTGATAGATAAAGATATACGGTAAGATCTAGAGTTGGGGTTTATCAACATCTCTGTAATGTGTGGTGCAGTGGCATCGCGGACCAATGCACAGTGAATAAGGTTGACGCTAATGACTTAGGTGACTACGCACCATGAAACATCAATCCCCCCTATTTTTTGTTGCGTGTAACAGAGGTGCTTTTAAATTGAAAACAAACAAAGAATACATTTGCAATGTTACATTGTTTGGGAAGTCCTAGAACGTTGACGTAAAAAGTGAGCTTTTTTTTAAATGTAATTAAAACCCCTAAAACATCGTCATACGCACAATATTTTACACGGTAGTATGCCGAAAACTATAAACACACCCAGTGAAGAAGCTAAGCGTCATCACCATTAGGTAGTAGTATTGTTCGCGCAATCGTTTTGATGATTTTTGTTGCGTCACACGTTTGTATAGGCTAAGCAGTCGTTTTGCAATCCATTACTCTATTTAATCGTACTTTGTTTATTTTGGAATTACGTTTTATTTATTTACAATAATAATTAAGAATTACGGTATAGTTATATTTGATCACTGTTAACAGACCAAACTTTTTGCTTCCCTCGGTAGATGTATGCTTGTGTGTGGACGTATTGAGTTGAAATTTGAGTTCGTTTCATTCACTTAAACCCTAATATGTTTTTTTTTATTTTTTTATTTGTGCACCTTCACTGCTATGAATTCTTAGGGATACGAGCGCTATTGTTTTTTTTTAAACAGTAAACGGTAAACGATTTTGTGTAGTTAATTTGTATTTTTTTCTATTTTTCTATTTGTTTCTGCCTTTATTTTTTGTGTGTGTTGGTTGTACGTCTTTTTATCAGTCCGATGTTTTGTTCGAGTGAACTCTAATTTGCGTACCTTCAAAGCTGTGAACTCCATGGTGATAAGAACTGTTTGTTATTTGACGGCAATACACTAGAGTGTGTCTAGATTTAGCGTGTGTCAGCTCGATTCCGCGTAGTTGATCTTCGTTTTCTGGGAAATTAATTTGCATCTTTAACGTGTATTCAATGTGTCTTCTTCATGTACCCCGTCATTAATTTCTTAATTTAATTTGACAAATGATTGTCGTAAAATGATTGGTGATGTTCTGCTCCCCACTGTTTGCTGTTGTATCCCATTGCTTCATTTATCAGATTTTATGTCTTGACAGAGTGAAACAATTCAACTGGCGTCCTGAAACCCACAATGAAGAACTAAATAAGTCATATAGTGATGTCGGCCACCCATTTCAAAATTAGAGCAAACTTATGGTTTATGACTGAAAGAAAAAGCGCAAACCATTATCGTTTCATTTTGATTCTCAACAAGGAATTAACCTTTCGATGGCTGACGTTGCTAACCGGCACAGGACGCAACGACAATGTCTCTTTCCCCGCGCCCAAGTATTGTAACACCTTGTTCGAGTGGACTCCAATCCGGTTATAGCGTTTTGATATTGTTCGCCTCTGCTGCTGCTTGTGGCATGTCAAAGGTCCAGGATTTTTCGCTTGGATTTCACCAACTAAATTGTCCCGTGGGGCAGATATCCCAATTTGGTTCGTGCTCCCTAGAAACAATAACAACAACTGCTGCGGTTCCCTATCCTTTTTCTAAAAATTCGTGCCTGGTATTGGCATTCAGACTTTAACACTTTACCACTTAGCTGTCTTCGAAAAACCTTACATAATACACTGGAGTACTTTGTAATGCACTACTTAAATTAAGTAAGTGCTTAAGGTTTTATAGCAGTGTTTGTACGGGAAAACCCATGAAAAAATGTCCCGGGAAATTTTCAGGGATCCCGTCTGAAACGCCACCACATTTTAATGTCGTGTGGTTACCGGCGACGCAATTATAAAAATATATAAAAATATTAAATTATTAAAATATGTTTTTTTTAATGTGTTATTTCCGGTCGAGGCATGTCTCTCTCCTGGCGCACTTAATGTTATTCGCGCGTACTCAAAATTGAACAAAAGAATCAACACCTGTTAAGGATGAAAAAGCCAAAGGCTCACACAGTTAAATAAATACAGATGCAAACCTATTTACGTTGCCTTTGGGACTTATATGTCAGACTGCCTGAGCGGGGAATCGACCCACGACCTACGCCATACTGACAGCCGTGTCAGTATGGCTCAGCGGTAGGACCTCGGCCTTTGGTTCCAAAGGTCGTGGGTTCGATTCCCCGCTCAGGCAGTCTGACATATAAGTCCCAAAGGCAACGTAAATAGGTTTGCATCTGTATTTATAGAATCAATATCTGTATACAAGGAAAAATATGTTTGGGCTGAACCAGGAGCTTATAATTACATAAACATACGTAGGACGTCGGTGTAGCCGTGTTGTAACTCTTGTCTTTATCGCACAAGGTCGTCTGGGAGAGAAGCTGCAGATTTAGCTTTCTGGCTCTTAAGCCAGATGATTTAACACCGCCAACATCAATACACAAGTTAGTGTGTCGCCCGCCAAGAAAAACGGTAACATCCAGATAAAATATATGTATGAGCATGGCGACTACTAGACGCGTTGTGTCTTTACAGCTAAGGTAGTTTGGCTGTTTTCAGCCATCTGAGGATAAATAACAATGCGACAGAAAATGCTGAAACTTGTTTGAGTGGGAGGCTTTGGTCGCCTGACAACATAAAAGTCACTTTATGACACAGTTTTCCGTTTTCTTAATGAAAAAACGACATGAATAACGTTGGTATCGGCCTAATTACTAACTGGCTACTGGCAACGCTTCTTTCGCTAAAATAAATTCTTCCATGCGGTGAATGAAGATGGTTCATAGCTCATTTTAAAGGTATTGCTACAGAGATATGCTTTTTTCATAATTCCTCTTCTAATTATTGGAAGTGATTCAGGGGCTAAGGACCTCTAAACGACCAAATTGATTGTTTTACATTGTTTTAAACATTGTTATTATCCAACAATGCCAAAATGAACATTAAATAAATCCGTGCGTCTCTAATAAGAAAAATAATCATATGAAAAAAGATGACTGCTGCTCCTCAAAATGTAACGAAAGCCCTAAAAAAAATGGGCCAGAAAACTAGAATGGTGTTTCCATCTCATAATTGCTAAGAAAAAAAAACAGATTTCATCAATTTGGACGATAAAGAGCTAATATCTACCCCAAAATAAAACTTGTTAGGAACTTGTTAGTCGTGATATCAAACCCCAAGCTCATTCGCTAAGCTAATCCCACCGACTAAGACTTCAAACGTTAAATAAAATAATTGAAAATTGCGCAATAAGCAATTTTCATATGTTTCATTTAACCCTCGAACTATTTACTCGGTGGAATTAGCTTAGCGTTTTGATATCACGACTTCACACGGCCGAAAGGCTTTGTGGGAATCCGTAACAAGTTTTGTTTTGGATAGATCTTATTTACCAAAGCACTGTTAACAGACATCAACTTCCTGATACATGGAAAAACAGGCGTGTCAGTGAGAGACAAATTGCACAAGTTCACCTCAGCCGGCTTGGCTTGTGAACAATGCGCGTTTCTCGCTTCAAAGCGATTTAAATGCTACTGCTTTGGAAATTGATTGTTTCTACTTTTTATTGATTGTTTCTTCCAGTCGCTTCAAAGTTTGAAAGGTTTCTACCACTGAGTTTAAAGAGTAAAAAAATAGACTTCATTTGCGACCATTTCTTACGTTACTGGATGTGTTAAAAAACTTAAAACAAGTTGGTCATGGAGGATGAGTGATGGAAGAGAATCCTCCTAGTAGCCTGAGCAAGCTGATCAATTCGATGACTGGAAAGGGGACCCTGGTAAAGTCCCTGCAAGTCTGTAACCCCCCCCCCCCTGCCATGGCCCTTCAGCGTTTGTGGACCTTCCCGACCCCCTGCATTGATGGGAGGTTTCACAGTTTCGATCCCGTGTTTGCTCCTTCCCTTCCTAGACTCTTCATCCTTCAAACACGTTAAAAATGGATCATGTTCATCTATACGAGCATTAGTTTGCTTCAGATAACTGAAGGCATTTATTTTACAAAATGAAACATACATGTTAAAACATACCACAAGTAGAATGCTTCAGTGGTGAGGTGACGTTGAGTTGTCGGCAGTGTCGGATTGGACCGCCTGGGGGTTCGGGGATCCCCGGGGGAGCTATTTGGCCCTCCTTTAGTGCAAAAAAACCTTCACAAATGGTCACAATTCATACATAATGCGTAGTAATCTGGTGTATACATAGCACACAAAAAAGAGCCTCAAAATAAGATCCTCAAAAGTTTGGAGAAAAGGGTGCTCCACTTTGTCTTTCCCAGGAAGGTCCACACCCTTCCAATCTGACCCTGGGTATCGGAAAATTCACCGAGCGTTTATGAACTACTTTGATGAGGCGGGGCTTCAGCGTTGAGTTGCTCGATGAGTTTATGAAAGTGCCCAAAAACAATAAAATTAAAACGTCATTGCTTCCTTAAATTACCATAATTTTTTCGAAGTTATCTTCCATAAATGTGACATTTGAAGAACGCGCCTTAACCACTGCACGAAAGGATTTGGAAAACTAAAGGATTTCCATTAACGACATACATTGGCCTAGTTTGAAAACAATTTTTGGGAGGAGTTCTATTCAACATGGCGAGCTGAGTGGCGTTTACGCTAACTACGGGATTATAAATTTCTTGCCTTAGCTCGCTTTAGCATGAAAAGGCTGTTATATAAATCAAAACTGTGTCACAGACTACGTGTTTATACTGTAATGCGATACATTAAAATGGCTGCATCTACGGTTGAGCGATTCCTTGTTACCTTGCTAACTCTAACTCTCAAGACCATGACTGTTGAATGAATACTCTCCAACGTAGCTCTCTCTTCTTACCGATTGCAAAAATAATACAGCAGCCAAACTTTAAACCTAAAAGTCATGATAGCCATCTCATTAACCAGATGGAGATGCAATATTCACACCGAAGTTCACATCTTTTGCCCACATTAACAGTCCTCCTGCAATTCTCGTGGTTAATACTTTTAGGTAACGATCTATAGTGCAGAATGGGGATGCGGCAAAATGTTACGAACAGCGAAACCTAAACTACATAAATCCGTACGTTTCTTTTCCAGGCAGTGCTAAAAGCAGTTCACTAAATGACTGTTTCTTTTCCCGAAAATTAGCTGCAATTTGCCTTGCTGCATGTACCGACGCGTCTCTTATCCTTGTTTCGTGCTGTTCTAAATGCAGCCATGCAGTAACAAAAAGAAGTGCTAGCTCTGCTGCGATAACAAGATGGCTGCTTCCTATCGATAAAAATTTGATCATGTACGACAAATACGGCCGTGTTTTTATAATTATGGTGGATTTAACTGAAACCACAAAGCTGCAGCTAGTTAAAAAACTAAACTACCTGAAATATGAAAATAACATGGATTGCGTTGAAGGGGACGTATTTTCTTTTACTGATGCATAATGAACACAACAACAGTTATAACCATTGTACAGGGTATATTAATCGGATATTAGTGGACAGCTAAAAGACTAGACTCTAAAATGGCTGCCAACACCACGCACTTCATGTCTTTCAATTAATGGTATGTAAATAATTAACATGGCACTACACATGTTGGTTTCCACAGTTTTTTTTATGTTTGCAAGTTACCGAACAAATAATAGGCGTATAACGGGTCTAAATGCAAAATTCCCAATATTAGCATGTGCCAAGTAAGTATCAAACCCAGGTTTTATGGAACATTAACAATTATATGCTGGGTCGCACAAATCAAATTCAATATAAATTCAAAATAAGTTTTAATTTGCTCCGCCTGCAATGGGTCTAAGCCTAAGCGTGGCACAGTGGCAACCTGGACCACTGCACCGTGTCCGAGTTGGTGCTAATGACCTAGCTGTCGACGTGCCATGAAGAACCTCCTACCCAAGCCTGTTTCCTAGTATTTAATCTGAATCATTACGTTTCAAGTAGGCTTTAATTGTTTTGCGTTATTTTAGGATGTTGCGAAGTTCAGTAATGCGCATGGTCAAAAATTAATTTTTATTTTCCAGAATTTTGAACTTGTGGAAGAAACCAGGGTCAGTCTGGTCGAAACGTAACCTTTCCCGTAACTCACTTTCTGGTGGGAAAACGTTTCTCGTGCTAAAGCAATGTTGAGCAATGTAATTCACAACCTAAGTATTTTGCTCTTAAACCATGAGCAATGGCTGTTTGCCGTGACGTCACCATGAGTTAGCCAATGACGAACGAGAACAACGGCTGTTTGGCCGTATGATTGGACTAGCCCAGTCACCTGATATGCACGTCACAGCAAACAGCTATGGCGCGTGGTATAATGCTACTAAAAAAATCTGTCTAATTCGCAAACTCCAAAAGGACATGCATAATACTGTCGACGTATCTTGTTGGTAATGTCAGCGGAAAGTAAAAGGCCTAAAAAGATCACTGATCCACGACAAGTCAGGCTGTTCAATTGTGGTATACAGAGACGAATCAAAGGAATTCATTGCTTATCTGATGGTCTCATCTGATCACATCCGTTCAATAACAACCATATTGTTGATGAATGCATGTACAGTGCGTCACTTGTCGTGAATGGTGATGACATAAATAGAGTGAAAATTGGTTACATTTTCCTGGAAATCAGAGCCATCTATGGGTGGAACGACACAAGAGGAAAAGGTAAAGCTGAGCCAGCTAAGCTGCAGGTATATTTCATGGTTACCATCTTCCCAGAGTTCGGCGGGCGACGCCAGCTGTCTCAACTGAAAACTGCGGAACTTGTGCTGTTTTGTATAATACTTTCTGGGATTGTGCATGCATTTTGTACATGGATGGTGCCCATATTAAAAAATTAACCAGGCGGATGGCTAGAGCACCCTTCCTTAATTATTTAATTCACAATAAGACAAAATGAATCCGATTCACAGTCGAAAACATTTTCAGAATAAAACAGCAGCATAAACAACAAACATAAATCGATGGTTCAACAATTTGTAAACGCTAAAATGGTTAAAATCAATACTTTCCATTACATAAAATTGAATCAGAGAAATCTCATAATCCCGAGGGAATTTTCAGTTTTTTTCTTCTTTGTATTCTAGTGCTCCTTGGTCGGATAATTTTTGCCTAAATTAATACCTCAAGTTTTTAGGTAAATACTATAGGGTTTTAGGGCAAAAAATGTTAACCTCGTGCCACCCTTGTTTTTCCCTTTCAATCTAAGTCAATATTATTCTTTTTTTTATTTTAAAGACCACCGATGCTAGTTTAAAATCTAGACAATGCCCAATATCTACAAAATGCACGCTAAGTGCTTTGTCAGAGTCAACCGCTTCCAACATCGTTTACTTTGTCCAGGATCAATCGCTCTGACTTGCAAACACTAGCAACGGAATAAACAAAGCTTTAGTTTGCATTCTTCACCTTTGGTGATCCTCAGATATTCGGCTGCATACACTTATAGATGACGCCCAGGGCCATCATTTAGATATTGATTGACGGACAGTGCAGAGGGTTTTCGTAACCATTACCTTGAACAAAACTTGGGCCATTAATTAACCTCAAATATTATCTCATCATGGAGCCCTGGGCTAATTTGTACAAACAAAGAAAAAGAACAAGCAATTATGACTTTCCCATAAGGCATTGTGTCAGTCTCGTTTCTCTGACATAGAATATCGCAGTTTTATATAGTGGTGTGCCCGGGAAACAGGAGGAGGGGAGAGGGGAGCTTGCCTCTGCATTTTTTGGAGAAAATGCCCTTTTTTGCCCTTTTTGAAGAAAAAACATGCCATATTTTGCTTTTCTGCACTAAAAATGATGGTCGCAGCGAGGAGAAAGGGCCTAGGGTCCTAAAAAGGGCAAAAAGAAAGCTAGGAAGCCCAAGAAAGGAGTAAAAAAAGGCAAAAAAAAGTGTGTGACTAGCCAAAAAAAAGTCCCCAGAAAAAAAAAGCCTTAGCGTGCCCTTTCACTGAAAGTTGCCCCTGCCCTCTCGGATGTTTGCGTAAGCTGCTGATTTTAGGTGTTGGTTTGTGTTGAATTTTAGTGTTTTTGAAGGCTTTTGTTACATTTATTTTTTTGGAGGATTCCGTTTACAGAAGAGATACGAAACGTGTAGTTTAGTTATTAAACAATAATAAAATACAAACAAAAACGTCAAGTGTGCCGTAAAAAAGGGGTTATATGATTGAATTTTCACTCGTTAAAATGTACATGGATAAAAACTGATGATTTTTAATTGAAATAATCAAATGTACAATTGAGAAAATTGCATCTGTTTAAGTGCTGTTGTGCTTTACGAATCATATATTTAAAACGTAAAGCACAACAGCACTTGAACAGATGCAATTTTCTCAATTGTACATTTGATTATTTCAATAAAAATCATCAATTTTTACCCGTGTACATTTTAACAAATGAAAATTCAATCATATAACCCCTTTTTTACGGCACGCTTGACGTTTTTGTTTGTAATCCGTGTACCTTTTTTAACGGCTATGGCGTCGCGCTACAAAGGTTTATGCATGCAGTCGATTGTTGCTGGCCACTTTGAAACAATTCAACTCAGCTCTGAAAGCCTGCATCTGCGAAATAAATACATAATTCTATCGTTTTTAGCTGACAATTTCGAGGCCGAAGCCTCGGAATTCACAACGCAGCTTAGTTTAAAAATATATACGTTTAGCTGAAACACTGATTCTTTCAAAGGGTTCAAAGGGTTTTAGCGAGTGTTAACCGCACCCAGTCATCTGCCCGACTGATTCTTTCAAAAAAAAGGGTTTCAAACGGTTTAACAAGCGTTAACTACTCCTGGTCATCTGCCCGAAGCCCTAAGGCCCGAGGCCCGAGGCCCTAATGATTCTTTCATTTTACCGTTCAACAATCAACTTTTTAGCAAAGACATAACACGTGCACGAAGAATGAATCTGGATTTGCTGAGTGGCATTGTTCCCTAAATGCAATGGTTAAAACAATGTAAAACAATCAAAATGATCGTTTAGGGAGATGGAAGGAAGATGGCAGAAGATGTGCGTAATTTACTGGATGACTGCATAAAACAGGGAATTACTACTGCCAGGGACAGTCTGTTGGGGCAAGTTTCAAGTGAGGCGTATAAATCAATATGTGAGGAAGCTGAGCAGAGGGCTATTACTGTTGAAGAGCTCCAGCACTTTGGAGTTCGCACGGTAATTCAGAGTGCAGAGATGGAGAAGTCGAGATATGTTTGTGGAGAGGTGAGAGGTAACAATGGCAATATTAATGACAATAACAATGACTGTAACAATGGGTCCAGTGTAGCAGATGTGAATGATGCTGAACAGATTGAAACG
>JAHWFP010096412.1:6199-29577 GCA_023313725.1 Lithobius niger
TCGTTGTGCAATTGAGGGAGAATGAATGATGCAAGAGTGGGGAAAACCTTTGTCATGCAATCAATGGTGAATGAACAGAAATTATGGGAGAATAAATGAAGTTAACAGTGCAGAAAACCTGTGTTGTGCAATACAGGGGAAATGAATGATGCACGGAGGAGGAAAACCTGTGTGGAGCAATCAACAGAGAACGAAGGGGAATTGAGGCAGAATGAATGATGCTACAGTAGGGAAAACAAACGCCAGTTACAAGAAGTTATGGCTGGTTGAAACTGGTTGTGTGCAAGTTATGGGTACCTACCTTGATTTCTGAAGCTGCAGTTTTCCTTGTATTCTGATTCAACATGCAAACGAAATAGCCTAACATAAAAGGCCACAGTATACACTCAGCAGCGAGTTTTTTCCTGAAGCTCTAAGTAAAATTATGTCAAACTGTAGAAATAGTGCAGCCACATATTACCACCCAGAAACCATTGATTGGTTTTCAGCCTACATGTTAGCCATTGAGAAATAAAGTAATGAAGACGAATGCACTTGGGGCAAAATGAAACCCTGCAAAGCATAACCTGAAATCAGATGCAAGTCTATTGCCAAATTCCACTCCAAGTTGACGCTGGTTTGCCAGTTTGAATTTAAGCATGGTAGCAAGACTAACAGTATTTCTCAGACCAGTTCACCGTGAATGAAAAGGAGCAGTGACAGATGTGCAAAAAACTTAGGTATATACTCAATTCCAAGTGTGAAAACATATTTTAATTTTAAGGAAAAAATAACGTATGATTTTATAGAATTAATCTGAAAAAAATTTGATCCTACAAAAAGCGCCATTTATACAGAAATTGCCAATTCACAAAATGTCATGTTTCGCAGTACAAATTAAAACAAAAGTTTTTCGTGTTTATTATACTTCTTATTTTACTGGCCTAGACTTTTTTGTGTGTATTATCACCATAAGAGTGTTAAATATATTGTTTTTGTTTGCTTTACAAAAGTGACATTTACTTTTAGTCATTTCCACACAGATGTTTCTTAATGTAAAAGTTTGAAACAAGGTACGTTTTATAGGTCTCCGAAATTATCTGCTTTAGGCCAGTAAGCTTAAATATGTCGGTGGTTTCACAAGAAACGTTTATACTTCCAAACAATCAGAGTCACCAAGTAGTAAACTCTGCACAGCAAATTGGCGATTTTCACACCTACCTGCAAATAATAAACTATAAAGACGGTGCAACAAATTCTACAGCTGAATGTTTAGTACCTTATAAAAAAAATTCATCCCCAACATAACAGTCCAATTATAGGCAGAGTGGATTGAGATTTATATTTATGTTTATTATTATGCTTTTGTCGTATTTGTTATACTCGCTTAAAATTAGTTTGCGATACTTGGCTCACAAATTAAGACTGTCAGGTACGGTTTTCCAGTTTCAAGAACATAACTTAAAAACGGCATTGTGCTACTGATTTTTAGCCCGTACCAATGGAAAGCTCTCATCGAGGCAATCAATTTGGTATATCTTGACGTCAAAACGTTTTAAAATTTGGGATAAATACAGCATTTTGACCAGAATAGAATTTTAAAGTTGAGCATTGAGCACACACGAGCAGAGTTTGAGTATAGTACAAATTGCGAACTCGACTCAAGACATTGTTTGAAGCGCCATTGCTCTAAATTTAACGACGTCACGGTTACTTCTCAAATTTTCTGTAATGGCCCAATTTATACTTTCGTGTCATGGTTTTGGTGTTGCTGGAGCCCATAGCCTTTTCGTTTCGGATCCGCAAATCGGCACATCGTATTTAACACCCGTAGCAACACTGTGTTCGAGATTGTTAGCATCACATATCATTGTTTTGAAAGTTTGTGCTGCCGTAGTAATGGAGAACTTCAAAACTTAACATTACACAAAGACTTTTTCATAATTTGTAGTTACTGCGGTATAAACGTATTGTCTGATGTGTAGTTTCGTTTTGTGTAAACAGCTTCGTCATCCTATGAGGATTTAAGGCATAAATGTGAGATTCTCTTAAGCCAGTCTAAACGGCACTTTTAATAGCCATGTTGAAATGAATTCTTCGAGCGTTCTTTTTCAAATGAAGCAAATTGTGTGATTAACGGGATCTTTTAGTTTATTTGATTGCCTACTTTTCTGTTGTGGTTGAAATTCGATAATCAAATATTATGGTTTTGTTGAACTACCTCAAAAAAAGATTGTTAGTTATGAGAACTTGTCTGTGTTTTAAAAAGTTCACTTGGTTATTAGCCAATTCTGTGCAGATAGGGCTACAATAATTTATGTGACCAACTCCGGTTGAAATTTGGCATTCATTTCACATTTTCAACGGGTGCCTTTTATAGCAGACTATGGAACATGCCACCAACGATCAAAACAATTGTTCCCCCATTGTTAACGGCTGAGTAACAATGGAGCCCCACACTGCACAATTTCAACAAAGTTAAAGCCAAAACGTCACAACTGTTACGCCAATTGAGGTATGCCACTTATTGTGATTCTTTGACTTAAAAAATGCACTTGGACGGGCGACCACCTGAGAATCCGGGTGCTGCAGACATAGGGTCAGGCGGATGACCAGACGTGGTCAATGCTCGCTACAAAACCCTTTGAAAAATGCAAAAAAATACAAGATAAATTAAAAAAAAATTTTTTTACGAAGTAACTTGTGTGGCAAATATTTTAACCAAACCAAAACCCGCAGCATAAATAAATGCTGTCATGCCAGAACCCTACAAGGATAAAGGATCCAGCAAATTTTTGCCACAGAAAGTGGCGATATTAGAGTTACAATGGCTTTCATTAACCACCATGTTTCTCACCGGAATCCTGTTAACTCAGTCTTATTGACTCCTTTGGCGCCCGTCACTAGATCAGCTTCACTGATGTCAGTTCAGACCACAAACTTGGTGACAACCAATGTGTTCTGATATCAGCACTTTCTATGGCGTAGCCTTCGTGGTTTCCTTTACTCTTGTGGGGTTTTAGTATTACGTTAATTTATGCTACTAATAATTAAGAATGATTCTGTCTCGCAGTTCTACACAGCTGAGGGAGTTGAAATAGGGGATTGCATACTACATCAGCAAGTTATACGGTCTGGAACGAAACCCGAAGTGCACCCTGATGTTTGATGGAGGAAGTACATTACAAACAAATGTTCAGTCGATGAACATAAACCTGTAACATCAACAGTGGTTAGCCTCTTTCTTTTTTCTATTTGCCCCAACCTAATGCCGAATCAATCTACTATCACAACACACACTTTCCCTCGGCCTCATGCCAAATGAGCCCATTCCAGTCCTCCGTGCGCTTTTTTACTTGGCATGGTTGGAGGCCATTTCCTTCAAGAAAAACAACAGACGGGTTTTACCGACAGACCGAAACATCGACACCCAATACGAATTGTGGGAAGGTGGTAATCTGACTGCTACAGCAACCCTTGGCACTTTATTCAAAACCTATACAGAAACCTTTTGACCCATTCCTGAGGCTTTCTCAATAAAGAATAAATAAGTCACAAAGTTTTAACCTGAGAAATGAAACCGTGGCAAGAAATTGATAAAATGAGCACTGACTCGTTATAAAATGTGTTTTGCTTATCAATGGCATACCTCAGACAGGATAAAAAGGATACAAAGGATAAAAAAGGATAAAAAGGATACACGAGAAATACTAAAATTTGAAAGTAGTAAGGAATTTATTGAACTTTAAAAAATTCTCAAAATGGACATTAAAATTCCTAAAAATGAGTTACTTTACGGATTTTCACGGGATATTGCAATCATATCCCTCCCCCCTTAGACCCTTAGCTGATTTTCTAAGAACACTCTGAATTTCAGTTTCTTTATCCCTCCCTCAATGCAACCACCACGAAAACTCCTGGGTGTACTAATCTTCCCAGAACAAAAAAAAAAGAGGTTCACTTTTCACATGTCACATCGGTAATTCTTTCATTGTCCCTAGTAAGTTCATTTTCCAGAATTTTTCCAAGATGAAAACCCATTATTCTTTGAAAACTTTGTGGTCTGCACAAAGAAAATGAAAGCCGCAGTTGTTCCAGGCCAAACCTAAACATGGTGTTTGGCAACATTTTTAAAATGAGAGTTAGCATGATTTTTTGATCCACAAATACACGAAATACTGCTCAGCCAACAGTTCATGACGTTTAAGTTCGATACGGCAACCCAGGTGTTATACAAATCTTAGTCGCAACACAATGTCACAGAAGGATTACCAGCGCAAACAACACTCACCGCTTGAACAAGGACCGCAGAAGCACAGAAAACATGGCGCTAGTAATCGTAGCTTCAGCCGGCCCAAAGATGTCGTCAAATAAACATTGCGCTGTTGCCAACTATCAAAACAATTTGCGGTATTTTTACAAACCGCATATGGCAAACGTCAGGTAAACAGTTAAACGCCAGGTAAACGCAATTTACCTTCACGAAATTCGTTCTCCTTAGTGTTATTTACCGGTCATTTTTAAGCTGCGTGATCGCAACGTACGGTGGCTTATGCATGGATCGACGCCAACAGAGTGAGCAAAGCAAACAATATGGCAGCCTATAGATAGTATAAATGGCTAGTCTATGGTATATATATGGCTAGTCTGTAGCTATATAGTATATATGCTATAACCTACGACTGTTGACTATGCTGTATAAAAAAAAGGAAAATTGGAAGCTATACAGCTATACGATATGGCTAGTCTATAGTACACATAAAAATAAACACAGACAGCTAGACAAACACCCAAGGTCTTTACAAACAAGCGAGTTTCATTAAAATCCACGGTTTTTCCATGAACTGTTTTCCAAAACAATTACAAGTTTTTCAGTCGTCCACAAAATCGAAATATTTAAAAGTATGGAGAGGTCAATTATCGCATTGTTCGTGACTAGTTCTAGGATGCATACCTGTAAGTCAATATTACATCAGTTGCTACTGGCTGATTAGCTGGGTTGACTTGTTTTTGTTTTTTTAATCCCAGTTATATTTTCCCTGTTGAATGTTGAATGTTACACGTATTTTGTTTTACACCGCCATTTCGAGTGTCAAAAGTGATGCGTTAGAAATGTATTTTTCATTTAATAGAAAAATATTATTACTCTGCAACTGTAGAAATGCAGTGGATTGACAATTTTTCACTTGACCAACTTAATGCTTGAGTTTATAGCATTAACGCTGAGTGTAGTTATTAATTTGCGAATCTACCTCAGATACCCCTAACTAAGCAAAAAGTTTCAAAAAATGTCACTACCAATGTTTGCAGAATGGGCTATGGGCAATACCAGAATGCAAACAAATTAATTGTGATAGAACTGGCTAAAGATTCCTATTCACGAAAATTTGCACCATTCGTACTACCAACATTGAAATATTTCGGTCTTGTTATCACAAATATAGTGACTTAGAAGAAAAGGATTATCATTATATGGCGACTGGCTGGCGCTATCATGATCTCTAGAAAACCTAGACCACTGCAAAATGATCTAACATACAAATATCATGTCAACCTCCATTCTTCATCATTTATAGCGTATCATCTGTTGGCCTGGACTTATAAATAGTAAATAGGCCCATTGTCATAGACAGAACGGCATAAAACCTTTAATAGCCCCATTCGGTCTTTGTACGAATATTATGAAATGAGTAATAATGATACGGAACAGGTGGTGAAATTGACGAGTTGTAGGATGTGTGGAAAATGCTACGTTGTCTGTTCGGATGCCTTTGAGACAAGATTTTTTACACACAACAAAAGAACTATATAGAACCATTTATATAAAAGAACTGTGCCATAAGCTGAATAAAACACTAGACTTGCAGCAATTTTACAAAGTCAAATTATGTTCACCACTAACAGTAGTAGCCTATACTGTAATATTTAGAACATGATGCACCTAATAATAGCCAAAACGGTTTTGTGAATTTTACACCTTAGCGACCGGTCATTATTTACTACCGGGGTGAGGGGAATTCTTGGCCAATCTAGAGGAAAAATACAATTCCAAGTATCAAAAGTTGCATTTCAGTAGTCCAAATTTCTAAAAATGCCTTGGCTTCTGATGCCAACCTCCCCATTATGGACATGTTAATAAGTATTTTTTTGTATAAACCAGTACATAGTTCTTCAACACCACTAAGGTTTTAGCATCATCGGGCATTTTTTTCTTGGAAGTGTTGATGTCATGAAGGGTATTGAGGGTATTGATGTCATGAAGGGTGACTCCAACTGCCTTAGTAGCATCAATGTGTATCCCTTAAATTAAGTTATTCTACTGCCACGAATCTTGGCCCTAAGGAGGCTTAAAGAATACTTCTGACCGTTTTCAAGAACATATTTGAATTCATGGCTCTCTTTCTACAAAACCAGGAACCTGTCGGAGCAAAATTTTCCGAATTGACCAGAGGAAATAGTTTCCAGATGTCATAGGCTCATTTCTCCTGGATGGCTTTCCTGTATGACTCAATTTTGCAACACTACTTCAGACGCATGTAAATGTTGCAAAGGTATTCATTTTCCTATTTTTCCTAAACGGTTTTGCTAAATTCACTCTAAGCTAAATGTTGTTAAGCCTAGTTCCGCGTAGGGTGCTTGCTCGAATGTATGGAGAAGCTAAGTCCTAACTGGAAAAGGCGTGAAAACCTAGTTTTTCTGAGGGGGGGATCATTACTTTTGGACATTGGGTTGGGGAGGGGGATCATGTTTTTTTTCAGTTCTTGGGTGGGAGTCTTCCAATATTTGTACGCAAATATTTTAACGCCTCCACCAGGTCTGTAAAGTATTTTACAGTAAACCACACCTCAAGTTCAAAACAATTGGAGTGTTTCAAATAAATATTTTTGCAACAACAAAACTGGTTGCTAAACTTGTGTGTGCTAGTTTGACATGTCCAGAGAATCGATTCAGTATTTAAATATTCCATACTCTTCTCATATACTTTCCGCCAGAACTACTGCAGTTAAAAAAGGATGGGATAGTGTTCAGTCACTAATTCGCACACGAACTAAGGCACGAAGGGGGAGGGGGGATTAGGGTGATATTTATATCAAAAGACGTCGTAAAGCAACCAAGTTTTTGATGTTCGTGAAGAGATATTAAGATTAGCAGTAAAAAATTTGATTTCCCCATAAACAGACTTCAAAATAAGCCAATTACATGATTAGCATGAAAAGTAAATTCATTATTGCTTATTTTGTTGTAATTTGTATTACAATATTTAGTTAGTTTTGGTGTGTTGATCTCACTCCTTTGACGGGCCGAACCACTCTCAACTTAGTGGCCTCTTTACCAGTTTTTGGCCTTGTTTATTTTGCTTTGTTTTTACAGTTGGTTTATTTTTCGTGAATTGGATGTGAATACAATTTCTTTGCAACAGTTTAGATTTATCGTGATGCACTAGTGTGTGTCTAGGCACGTACGTCAGTATCCACGTTCTCATTGTCCGTCCAATGAGAGAAGATGCCGACAATACTAACAATGGTTATAACAATATTTTCGTACTAACGCGCCCTCCCACGCCGTCCCTGTTACGCCCCCAGGCTCCAAACCATAAAAGGTATGCAGTTCGTATTATACTGCACCCATTCGTCCAATTTCATAGCTGGAAGCCTCCCCGTTATCTCGTTATCGATGAATAATCACCCTATGGGATGAGCGAATTAGCTAACTAGCTAACACATTTACAACGTTATTGAGGGTCAGATTTTGCATTGAAAGTAGCTTAGCTGGAATTCCTACAAGAGTTAATTTTTGTCAGGTTGGGCATTGCTCTCGATTTAACACAATTTAAGCTTTGTACCGCATTATTATTTTTCCCCCAAGTACCTGAAATGTGCCCAACTATGCTTCAAGTATAAGACACTGACGCTATGGCGCCGCGCTACAATGGTTTACAACCTCAACAGTTGGAACTGATGTGATGTTTGTTATGACGATTGTTGCCTAACTTGGTGCGACACTCTAGCGTGTGTCTAGATCAGACTTCAAAGTGACGAAAACTTGGCAGGAAAGCTTAACAAGTTTTGTTCTATACAAATTTAACTGAGGTTTCGGCTATAAACGTAGCAAGAACACACAGTTGGTCTTCAAAGGTACATGGCCATTTGTGAGCACAGTGAATTTTATTGGTTATATTGGTGCGCTGAATTTTGAGCTGGCTTTCTCTTGGTTGAGGCCGAGACAGTGCGAGACTCTGACCACTGGGCTGCTATTGCTCCGTTTGTTCGGGGTCCGTGTGATCCCTCACTAACTTCGCGTTGTGCATTGGGTTTTTAAAATTGGGCCTTTTCCTTTTACAGGTAACTGGTAAGGCGTTGGCATCCCAAACGTTTCTCATAACTAAGATGCCTGTTAAATCATGGCATTGACGGTTAACGCAGCAAATCAATCAATCAATCAATCAATCAGTTTAGCCATTTACTGTACAAGATTTTCGCTCAGTTCAAGCAACATACCACCTGCCTTATAACAGCTACGCCTCGATCGCATCCGCGCATTTATCATACTCAAGGTCAACTGAGATAGTAGCTTCATTCCCCGCAGCGAAACGCGCAGCTACTATCTCAGTTGGCATTGCGCCTAATAGACAAGCCAGCGTGAACGCATTAATTGTGTCTTCACAAACCGGAATGATTCTCTTATTTTAAAATCACAATGTATAATTTTCTAGGCTACTATCTTATAATTTTGCTTCGGTGATCTATTGGAATCATTAATTTTAATTTTTACCGCATTAGTCTTAGATTTTTGATCACATGGTAATTATTAGAAAATTAGTACACGTACACACAGAGATGAAACATCATGATTATTGTAAGCGTGCAATGCATCACATACTGCGGGACACAGTAGATAAAGTTCATAATTATTCCACAGAAAATTTCCTAGATGCCAAATCCTAATCTCATTTATAAGAGGCAAATAACATTTTCAGGCCCAAAGTAAGCACGTTTAAGGACCTTTGGATCATATTTGGGCCATGTAAGTACTTATAAGGTCCTTATAAACACCAAAATTAAAATAAGGACTTGTAAGCACTCTAAGCACCCTGTGCGAACCCTGGAGGGACTAGTTCGCTTGCGCTGAACCATAGGCCAACAATGTGACAGCCAATCACAACGAAGAGCACGTGGTGACACCTCGCTTCAACACCACCATCACCAGAACCAAAACAACCTACAAGGCAGCTTTAAAGGCAAATCCTGTTTAAAAATTTATAGTTATACAGGCTCTATTCCTACTTATTTTAATTATAGCAAACTTGGTTTGTATTCAGCATCGAAGCCTCCACACGGGCATTATGTGATATGTGCATATGTGTGATATGTGATAGGTGATATGTGCATGGCTGGGAACAAGATCTCCCGAGAACGCCAAACACCAAACTCGCCAAATCGAACCCAAACTTTCGATATGGATATTTTGTCGGTTTTTCGTAAGGTGTTCAAAAAATCAGACTGATTTTTAAATTGGAGTTAATTCGACTTTCATAGACTGATAGTCTTAAATTTTTTTTTAAATGATAATTTTCTACATGTAAATAACAGCAAAGCTGGAAACAACGGTAACTGGTTGACACAGTGGTATTTCGACGACATCACCAAAACCACAAAACAATACCACCAACGAAGAACAAACACAGCAAAGCTCCTAGCCATAAAAAAAGAAAATGTTAAATAGAAATGGTGCCACAGCCAGGCCCATGGTCAATGACGCTACTGAAAGTGAAAGCAGGAGTGGGTTGGCAGCTAGTAATACTAGGCTACTGTTACAAAAAAAAATCCGAAATTGTGTGGGGTGGGGAGGGGTGGAAAAAATCTATACCAAAACCGCGGTTTTGTGGATATGTAAAACCGAAGTCAAAAAATGAACCAGATTCATCCCTAGTATGTTATGCAGGGAAGAGCTAGTTCATCAAGAAAGGTCTCATTTAACTCTTATGGCAATTCAATATGGTAGACCAAATCTGCGTACAGAAAAAAAAAACCGGTTTACAGCAGTTGTGGCAAAATGTGTCAACGAATGGAATATACTGACAGTTACTAGGCAAAACCAAAAATCGTCTCCAAGTTCAACTTCCCAAACTTGCGAATTTTCGACAATTCTTACCAATGTAATCTTCTTCGGGCTCACCGTGAAAGAGAGGGAAATTTGAACATACTGGACTTGAAAGTTTGTTGGTGTAGTGGTGAAAATTTGTGCAAGTCTCATGACTCTTCCCTGAAATAGACTAACAGTAAAAAGAAGAAAATTCACAAGTTCGGGAAGATAAATTTAGACGATTTTTGCTTTTGCGTAAGAAACTCAATAATATGAACTGCAACCAAAGTAAAATTACCGTAGCAGCGGGTTTTTCGAACGAAGTGTTGTAGAGGTTAAAAGAAAGCAGTTGTAAGGGATGGAAGAGGAGGGTAGAAAGGAACAGCGACGCACCGAAACTGTTGCAGCGACAGAAAAATTAACTAAAAATTACTTTGGCTTCTCCCGCATACACTGAAAACCACCGTTGCTAACGTAGGAAAAAAACAGAGCAGCAAGAGTCAAAACATTTCCTAAAGCACAGACAGACCTACACACCGGCCCTTTCCACACTGAAACACAGGGTCAGGCTCTCAAGTCACACGTTCGACCAGGACTTAAAAGCCTGGCCCGGGCCTAGTGCGAAAGGGTCTGGCTCAGGTTCTGGCCGGGGCATTTCCTCATTGTGGAAGAGGCTTGATTTTAACACTTGGAGGTAGGGCAGTGCAGTAGTCGTGCATGGAGCTGGCTCAGCTGTCCCTTACCTCCCTTTTTGTAATATTTTTTTGCAGTGAGGAATACAATTATTATTCAGGTCTAATGCTATGCGGATATACTGATATCTCATTCCCAGCACCCTGTTAATTAAAAAAAAAATTGCTTTATTTTAGTTAGGTAAGCTGCTGTTACTCAGCCTACACAGCAGCTTACCTAACTATAGTAAAGCAATTTTTGTATTTTTTCGTTCCATCGATTTAACTATATTTTGATAGACACTTGAAGAAATGTACAGGAAAAGGCTCATTTTGAGCGCAACCAAAATACTACTAATGAAGCCGAATAACCAGTTTTTTTTTGTTTTTTTTACGATGTACAGTGACCGACATGGTTTTACGCTGTTGAAATACGACAAAACGTAAAAAAAAAAATCTGGCAGAAAATGCTTACACCAGTATCCCCTACCGACACCACACTAAAAATCTGCCTCGATATACCTCGAACCACAAACTTATTTTTTACGTATCTCAAATTATCCCCGGCTAAAAATCAGCACATATAATGGGCGTTTTACTTTTAGCGATACGACCGGCGTTCCTGATTTTCAATTGATGCATCGCTCCAAGATGCTGTATCATACTGCGGATATCTGCAGAAAATTGACGGCTCGAAGCTTCAACGAAAATCCCAACCATCAACGAATTTGCGTGAATATTCCATCTTCAAAAAAACACTCAAATTTGCTGTCCTCTTTTTGCTGAAAAAATTGAGCTAGATTTGACAGATGCTGTGGCCTAGTAACTCTCCACATGCTAATGTCATAACCCCGTTATGTTTCACTTTAACCTTTTTAAGCACCTTTCACCTCTGATTTGATTTCAGCTTATGTCTTACACAGTATTTAGACGCATTGTTACGTTATTAAATAATAATACAATAAATAATAATCACCTTTTGCTGGACTGGTAATGGATTGAAGATTAACAACGTCCAGGGAAGGCTTCGTTTGAGTCGGCGTCGCAGACCCCACGCTTGCTTCAAGATTTTGTATATTAAAGAAGAAAAAAAAAATTATGTCAGTTAAAGCGCTCGCTTGGAAGAAAATCAGGTTAAAGCTACTACATCGCTTCAACTAAAAATGTTTCTAGTGAATTAAATTTCTGTTTCGAATTTCTGTAATATCGTGTGTTTACACAACGTACTCATTAGCAGCTAGGATTTTTTTTAATAATTATAAAATAATTATTTATTGAGCGAGCAACGTTCTTGTTAACGATAAAGCAAGGCATTAGGACTTGTAAAAGAACTGTCTAGCATCACCAAGCCACCATAAATGTAGGGCAAATTGAAGGCGCAAAGCTTTGCCCACGCAACGTTATTTTCACAAAGATGGCGGTCCACCTTCCACTTTATCTTCAATTTGTTACACCAGGTAACGCTTGCTCGTATTTTTAAGAGCATGTACCAACTTGAATAAAATACGACAAAATATATAAGGTTTTTTTGTGTTTTTTTTTTAAGGTTATTACACACAATTTGCACAATAACCAACAGAAATGAACGACGAGAACGCGCCATTTTAGGGCGACTGAAACCAGTTTCCGTATTATAAACGATATTTTGATTTCTAACTAGAAAAGAACGCCTTTTTTGATAAAAGAATTTCGTTATTCAACAATACTACGTCTGCCAAAAACTTCCCATAATCACTTTTGAATTTTACGAGGAAAACGAAACTAGAGACCAACCTATATAATTTATTAACTCAATGAGACCAACTCGAGGACCACTCCAGCCAATACAGTTCAAAATCCTGTGATTCTATATTTACAGAGAATTTCATATTTATTAATCTTTATTTATTATGTACCACATTTTTTATTTTTTCCCGTTTTATAGTACAATTTCCAAATAAAATTGGTTAGTTTTTCGTAGTAATAAATAATAAGAAATATAATTCCATCTAAAGCGCTCTATCAAAAGGAACAAAACAAAAACAAGACAATAACGCTTGGAAGACTACCTTTCAAGTTGGCTAAATTTGTAAACTAAATAGGATCACTTTTAAATCTGACAGCGAAGAGACTTTGTAATCAAAGTAATTAGTAAATTTCTGCACTAAGTAAATGTAAACTTTCAAAACGTATTCCTACTTTAAATTCATTTTCGAAGACATTCTCAAACAAATTGGAAATGGCAACCAGGGGGCGAGAAGCATGATGGCGGCCAGCAAGCAGTCCGGCGTGAACACAAGTGGTTGGACTAAATGGCAAATTGCTATAGCTGTCGGTACTCCTATGGCGTTAGGATTAGGCTATTGGTATTATAGAGCTCATCGCCAAAAACTCAAAAGGTTTGGATCGAAAGAAGACGAAGCAAATGGTGACCCGACCCCCGTCAACACCTCCGAAGCTTCGCCAGAAGCCGTAGTTGCCTCACTCGTAAGTTGGTCTATCCTTGAATGATATAGGACTAACGCACGTTCTTAACCTAAAACGAACCCGAACGATCGCTACCTTAATTTATAATGATGAAGATAACCTCAACTAATCTGAAGGTAGTGATTTGTAATGTTGTTCGCTGTTGAAGTATTCGAGATGTTGGCAGTGTCGGGGAAGTTTTCGAAATTTCGTCTGCGCCAAAAATTGATGCGTAGCCTAGTCCACGAGGTTTGATCACATTGCAAAATGAATGATCGTATTTTTTATTTATTATTTCAACATGTAATGTTCACCGCCAAAGAATTCGTGCACGTATTTACGTCATTCAGCTGTCATCGTTCGATTTTTTTTTAGGGGAAATTTTTATTAGGGCTTGTGGTCATTTGTGAATGTAGCCTACCCACATAAAAAAACATGCCTCCTTTTTAGCCTAGGCTGTAATTTTTAACTGCAGTTTCATACTGAATAACCATACTAATTTTAAGTTGCCACTGGTTCAATGATCAATCTGGGCAGTCTTCCGTACAGGTCCCTGCATACTCACTTGCCTGTCCAGATTCCCTTGCTGAGGGGATAGTAAAGTCTACTGTAAACAAAATATGTGGGATGCGTAAGGAAGTCGCCCAGGTAGTATTCTGTGCATGCCCCGACATAGGCTACTTTACACCTTTTCTTTTGCAGTACGGTAGGGATGGGTCGGTTGACTATGGTTTCGGTTTTACATGCCCACAAAGCCGCAGTTTAGGTATCAGTTTTTGCCACCCGCCCCCACCTGATTTTTCTAATTTTTTGTTTTTGTAGCAGTAGTTTTTCAAACACTGTTCAAAAACCGACACAAAATCCAAATCCTTTACGGTTTTCAGTTCCTAAAAACCGAAAGTTTGATTTCATTTACTGACCCATTCCTACGCTACGGCAGGTAGAAAAGGCCGGAGCTTTTTGGAAGTTGCCCCGAACCTCAGCAGCCTAACCTGGGGCAAGCTGCCGTCTTAAAAAACGTCAGTTTGGCCGCAGTGAAGGAGTTCCAAGTTGCACAGACCACCACCGCCACCGACCAACAGTTCTTCTTTGATGCACATGAAAGGTTTTTGATGGAGCGTGGATACGAACACTTGGTTGTGGACTGGTAGTCGCAGTTGGAACTGGCACCCCAAGTTCATTCGTGTGCGATGTAGCAGTTCCATGCGAATGACTAGACCGTGATTCATAGGCCTACATGCAAAATGTACCTTGAAGTGTACGGTATCCAGAATGTCAAATTGTCTGATGAAAAGCGTTATTTTTTTTAGGTGAAAGTGCGCAACAAATTACGTGATTTGTCGGATTTTGTCTGATGACGGTGATTTTGCCGGGTATCCTAGATACCAGGATACGGTAAATTTTGCATGCACGCCTGGCCAATGCTTGCATGCACTAGAGCTTAAAAATCAATTGTTTGCATTGGTTAACATGATAGTGATCGTACATAAATTGACCCGCGTGAAGAAGTCGAAACGACTTAAAGCTGTCAATTTGTAGCGTCGCAATTATGCTTTTGCCTCCAGTGTATGTATGCAAGAGAGGCCCAAATTGCGCTCATTGTAAATCTTACTTGATGTGCTTATTCCACCTCATTGGGTTATAGGACTTGCCTTGACACAAAACGTTTCTTTTACTCATTTCCGCACCTAACACTCCACTGGAGATAAAAGAACTTAACGTTTTAGGCAATGATTACATGGATTTGAGTGGTTTTCGCGTTACAAATGTGTAATGTAGCCTACTGTAGAGGTGGGGGGAAGAGAATTTACCGGTAATTTTATCGTACAAAAAACTTGCACACAATCTGTATCGGTTTCGGTTTTCAGTGAAAACCGTTTAATGGGGATCCTTGGGCCATTATTCCCGAACACAATCACACATGCCGGATAGCTCAACACTGTTGGTTTATTCTCCATTGAATAAACATTCCACAAACATTACAGCAGAACTGGAGCGAATCACATTCTGAGCAACTTGCTGCATGTCCAGCCTGACTGGCTGTCTGCAGGGAATGCGCGCAGGAACTACACTCTGCCGCACCTAAGGCTAACAATTACAGGAATCACCTTAACAGCCGAAAAATCGGTTTCGGTTTCCATCTCGTCCATAGAACTAAAACATTTTGTTACTGTCCGAAATATGCTAATTAAACCAAGTATGCTTTACTCACGAATTTACTAACCTAACTGAACAAAACGTTTTATTCTTTGCCTTATTTTGGTAAAAGGCAGCTAGCAGCGAGAAATACAGCCTAATAAAACTTGCCATTCACTCAAACTCGCAAGAAACAATATTTACCAAAGACACTTCAATTTCTTTAGATCTAGGTTGGTAGTGGGGGAGGGCTAACTAGTGTTTCCAATGAAAATTTGAAATCTACAACCCATTTTCTCTCGTTTCCGCATTATTTGACGCTTAAAAATTGCTGCGCAAAATATTTTTTTGAAGTTGAAAAATGTAAACAAAAAATGCATTCAGCACATGCATTCAGTCTCAGTAACTGTTTATTTTTTTTCAACAGTGAGTTTCTACAATACGATGTAGTAAATCGTGCATTTTTTTCTCAGAACATTGCCAGGAGACCCAAATTTGCTGCTGTTCGACAGAACATTTTTTTCTACTTTTTTCTCTACATTGCGCCATGTGCATTATCCCAGAAAGTTTGGTACTGTTCCTAAGGCATCAGTCATCCTACCGGAAGCAAATGACAAGGCAAGAGAGACCTTCTTCCTGTTGGAAGTCGTCACTGCCAGCTCTTCAAGAGGTGCGAAAGTGACAACGAAAGGAGCCTTTCACCGGAAGGGAAGACTGCTCTGCATGCTGTTGTCACCGGAAGCGAAAGTCTAATCGAAAGGGACTTCATTGGATGTGAAGACGTTGTCTCTGCTGCACACTTAGTGCGAAAGAGACCGGATCAGGAATCTAGTGTCTCCTTCTTGCCTAAGAGTTTCTTCTACCTGGAAGCGAACTAAAGGCTCCACCAGAAACAAAGTAGGCTACAACAAAAGGCATCCTCCAACCTACAATGGGAGCAAGTCTTGGAACATTCTCAGGCATCTGACTGCAAGCATCCTAAAGTCGAGTTTCTTGCCTTAGGATGGATGAGTTCTCTCCCTGCACTCATTCTTCATGTCTGTCATGGCACCGAAGACAAGAGGAGGCAAGCCCCCCATCGGCACCTTCAAGTCGTCTTCCACTACCTGTTGGTCCTGGTTACCGTGCTCCCGTCTGCTTTGTGCCACTTCTGCCAGACACCTGCAGATGTACTGGAATCATCTTAAGTGTTCGTCATCTGGATCCTCATCCTGCCTGCCAGCGTCATCACTCATGCTAGTATTTCTGTCACCCTTGCACTGTGTGCTTCGGGATTGAAATTGGACTATGGTCAAAGATCGTAGTGAAGTAACATAGAACACGTGTTCGTCTCGAACAGATGGAAAGATAGCTACTTCTCCTGTGCCTGGTATGTCACCATTAGGAATTCCGCCAACACCTGGAAAAATCCTGGATGTAAAGACTACTCCAGTTTTAAAGTGACAGGCTTGTCGCCATTAAAGTCTTCTCCCAGCCTTAGCGTTTAGTGTTCTTTTCCTGTTAAGTTGTCACCCCAACATGCTGCACCGAAGCCTTCCACCGCAGTTAACCCTGTAAAAAGGTCAAGCCTCAACCTCCTTTCATGTTACCAACTGGCCTTGACAGCTCTCCCGCACCAATGGCGACTGCCACATCATGGAAGTCAATTCCAATCCTGCCGATCTTCAGTGTTCAGCAGATATCAATACTTTTCATGATCTTCAAACGTTCCTTTTCTCCACAATTTCGTTGTCGCCGGAACTAGAGGCAGTGGTACAAGACAAATTATACCCAGTCAAGGCCTTCTTTTCACAAGTACTAAGTCGTTCCAAGGCATACCAAACTTCAGCAAGATTTTTTACCAGCCTACGTCAAGCTAGCAGACAAGTATGCCAAGGTCAAGTCCAGATTGAAGGCCTGAGAGATCATTCTTCTTGATACAATTGCTGTGCCGTGGAAGCTTTTCCCTTTCAACCAGTCATTCTTCCCGAGGCCCCATTACTCCAAATCTCCCAAGGTTCACGAATTCTGTGCAAATGCACCAAACCCCTCAAAGACCCTCATTTCTTTGGTAAAGCATTAGACCTCTTAAAAACTTTGTCATTATCTCTTCAGGAACAAGCAGCCGCCTTGTCGGCACAAATGTCTCATCAGTCATCACCCATCCTCAATCACTGCTGTGTGCACAAGAATTCCATCTGTTCATCTTCCAACCGTGGCCGTTCTTCTACAAGCTCAAAGTTCTCGCCTTTCACGCTTTTCTCCACATTCTCGAAAGACAAATTCATTGCATGTTGTAATAAACGTCGAATAACTCTTTTGAAATATCTTCCTGGCATCATTTGACTCCGCCAGCATTTTCCAGCACAGCACGCAAAACATCGAGTCGTCTTTGTCTAGTCACATCTTGTGGCCATCTTGAAAATCCTTCTTCAGAATTTTCCTAAAAAAAAAAAAATAAACGCATTACAAGAAAGAAGTTAGAAGAACCTTATTTTGTATCCCCACAGTGACACAACGGATTGTAGAAAAAAAATGTCAAATGAATGATGAACTAAAAGCAACAGCACGTACTGATCTTCTAAGCAGACAAAATGGATCATTCTAAAAAAAAATAAAGGGGAGGACACAAAACTACGTTCTGGACATGAAACCTCACAAGGTCAGTCCTTAATGCAAACTGCTTGTTTCGTTTACCCTTTACCTTGTGATTTCTTTCTTTATGAAACCTTTTTGTCTCTTCTGAAATTTTCTGTAATTTCAATGGGTTCACCAACCTCAACCAGCCCATTTAACGCCACATGATGTCAATGCAACTTCCAACTTTCACTACGACCAGAAAAATTTCGTCACCAAATGTCCTCCAGTGTTCTGATCTGACCCTTTTTGACACTCAACTTCCATGACATCAACGTCCTCAACGAAGGCCTTCTTTCCAATTGCATCCACATGTAAAGGCTAAACACATGACACTAAGAACATGACACTTTTTCTTATCACATGCACCATCTGCTTTTCGACCACAGTGAGAAGCTTTATAGCAGCCCTCGACTCCATACGTAATCAAGGTTACTGATAGAGTGATGGTCTACCGAAAGACCATCGCTTTTTTTTAAACTCGTCTGATCATTCGTGATTGAAAAACCAACAACCATTAGGATTTGTGTAGACTGGGACCTCTACTTGGTTCTCGTTTTGCTATTGTTGAAGCCTCGCGAACCGTGAACTACCTGCAACCAGCACCTTTGATAATATGGAGGGGGGGGGGGTAAAAAGGCACCTTCATAACACGGGCCTCGAGCCTTCCGTATAGTGAAGTCCAAGTGTTTATTTTATTAAGAATGCCTCTCTCAAATCATGAGTTACATTCAAGGCTAAAGACCCAGAGACCCATCGAACCCTTGAAACCTGCACTCGCACCAATCACAGGTAATAGGCTTGAGCAACTTTTGGACCTGAAACTCGCCCCTTGACAGCTTTTGGAAAGAAAGACATCTGTTGTTCCAGTAACTGACAGCAAACTAAAGTGAAACTTCAACTGCCAAATGGGTAAAGAAGTCAAATTCAACGCCTATTACGCATCGGACGTCACTTGCCATCAAATTCTAATTTGAGCTACTGCACATAAGATGGGTGCCATCTCCACTTTTTGGGGTTTTCACAAACAGCATCCTGATTCCAGAAATTCGACATGCCTCTTCCTGGAGAAACCTGTCAGTCCGCGTAACTCCCGAGACATAACAACCGAAGCTGATGATCTTCGCTACTAACTGGGACCCGTCATCACTACCAGACATGTGATGAAAGAAAATGAAGAACACCAAAAAAAAAAAAAACCCCTTCTCCGGGCCACTAAATCTGGAAAGCAAACCTGATCTCCTGTTTCTTTTGTTTAATAAATTCTGGTGCTAAAGTCCGTGACTGTCTAGGGTTCCACCTCCTAACACCTGAGGCATCATTCTCAAGCAGTCATGAATTGCACTGGATTGGGTTGGTTGTTGTAGAAGGTACTGTAGACATTTAACATTTTAGCGGATAGGAGATGTGATTATGTTCAGGATTAGAGTTGTGGCTCCACCAACTCAGATTTGTAACTTTTTCACTTCGTCTCTTCTTTGCACCTTAACCCTTTCCGTGCTAAACCCAAAAAAATCTCGGGCCAAACACAAGCATAGGTTGAAGTATTAAAAACAGAGTCCTTACTACGCGCGAGATGGCCAACAATGCAGGAATGACAACAATACTAGGTTCCCTTAACAAGCCGACTCTAGAGACGGCCGTGGCCGAGTTGGTAGAGGTGTGTGCCTCACGTTTAAGAGCTCCTTCAGGTTGCTAGTTCGAGCCCCGTCCAGGTTACCCCTACTTTTTTGGAGATATAAAAAAAACGCAGCTCTCAAAGGGTTAACCCCATGTTGCATACGGTTACCTGCAGGTAACAGCTGACTAAACGGGAAAAAACTAAGTCCCAACTCGCACTGCAAGCTTTGTGAGGGGTCCCCGGGGACCCCGAGCAAAGCGAGCAGCAACAGCCTAGTGGTCAGCGTCCTCGTCTCCAAACCCTGCTAATGGTGGTTCGAATCCCCCGACTGACCCAACTATCATATGGTCCTTAAAAAAAAAGTATCAGAAAATAATTCATGCATTCCAGGGTTAAGAAAGAATTTTTCCAAACACAAGTTAACCCTTTCAGTGCTAAACCCGAGAAAATCTTGGGCCAAACACAAGCACAGGTTGAAGTATTAAAAACAGTCCTTACTACGCGCGAGATGGCCAACAATGCAGGAATGACAACAATACTAGGTTCCCTTAACAAGCCGACTCTACAGACGGCCGTGGCCGAGTTGGTAGAGGTGTGTGCCTCACGTTTAAGAGGTCCTTCAGGTTGCTAGTTCGAGCCGCGTCCAGGTTACCCCTACTTTTTTGGAGATATAAAAAAACGCAGCTCTCAAAGGGTTAAGCTTATGTAGCCAAATTGGCTGGTCTGCCATCTTTATTGGGGGGGAGGGGGGGAGTTAGTTTATAAGGATTAGGAATTGATTTGCAGGGCAGAGCAGGATCTTTTTCCCTACTTACTTTGCTTACTCTGTGGCCCGTAGACATGCCCACCTCTTACTCGGTGCAGTTCATTGCCCAATTTCCTGAATGCAACTTTTCTAGGTGTGAGAAATCCATTGTTTATCTTTTTGCCAAATGTGCTTCTTGTGTAAATTGTTGGGTTTTATCAATTTCCCCCATCTGCAGAAACGAGGCATAGCAGCGTCGTATGCTACAAAAAGTGTGTGGAAAATATACCCCTTGGTGCGATTTCAATAATAACCCTACAGAAAGAAGGTTGTATTGCTTCAGAGGGCTGCTAAAATTTCTGCCATTGGTCCAATTACTTGGGAGTTAAGCCTAAATATTAAACCAGCTAATTTTCTGTTAGTACTCCCTGTGTCTAACGTCTTGCTCATCCCACCCAATTTCCAGCAGATGGTACTTGGAAATTTGC
Organism: Lithobius niger; assembly: GCA_023313725.1. Taxonomy (NCBI): domain Eukaryota; kingdom Metazoa; phylum Arthropoda; class Chilopoda; order Lithobiomorpha; family Lithobiidae; genus Lithobius; species Lithobius niger. The sequence continues at coordinate 26,984 of JAHWFP010096412.1, forward strand.
TAGTGATATGAGAAAAAAATTTTTGTAATATAATAATTTGTTATTTTTCCATTGTTTAGGACCTGTCAGAAAAGGCCCAGATTTTGAAGAATAAGGGCAATAAATACTTCAAAGCCGGAAAATACGATGAAGCGATCAAATGTTACTCCGATGCTATTGATGTATGCACCCCTGACAAAAGAGATGATTTGGCCACCTTCTACCAAAATCGTGCCGCTGCTTTTGAACAGTTGGTAAGTACTTTACGGCTGTGTTTAACACCAGCGGCATAAAAAAGTGGGCTGCTCTGGGGTATCAGAATATTTTGTTTATTATATACTAGGGTGCCTTCAACTGTGGGGCTGACATGAGATAGCGAAGCGGCGATACACTTACAATACGCCTGTTCTTGCCCTGAACAAAAGCACACTTTCGCAATCCCCCTGTGACACTACTCTCATTCACTCCATTCCCTTCCTACAACATCTCGTTCCCCACAGTGCAGTCTCTACTTCCTTAATCCTTTTTTTCCATCCCCTTCCCTTTTGAAGGCCTACCCCCAACCCTGCACCAGACATACCTTGCCACCGACCTCCTGCTATGGACCACCCACTTGGTTCCTCACCTCCCCGTTTCCACATCTCTTCAGTTCCGTCTTCTCAAATTCCAACGTTATCGCTTCCCTACCCTCGAAACTAAACCACCCCATTTTCCCCCGATCACTTCCTTCGCAGTGAGGCTAATAAACACTGATGTTCGTTCGCTTACTCTGTCAACGAATAGTCATCACATGATACAATTTCTTTATTGCGATGAAGTCTCCTCACCATCTCTGTGGTTCCCTTATCCTCCTGTCAAATTTCAACTTGATATTCCACCACCCCATTCCCCTGACCACTTCCTTCGCTTGAGGCTAACAGACGGTGCTTTTTGTTCATTTCACTCACTCCCATCAGCACATCCTCGCACGGCTTATGCGAGATTCCCCGTGACCATAACATGGAACAGTTCTTAGGTCATTATTCCTCGCCTGATTTCTGATTTTTTTTTTTTAAGAACCACCTGTAGGTAATCCTTTAATGCTGTGCAAAAATTAGTTCTAGTGCCAGTAGGTATTGTGTGATGTGATCTGTCGTTACATTGGAGTGTCATCATGGGGAACTCTGGTCGCTTTGCTCATTATACTTTTTAATACCCTACCCATTGGTAGTTATTATTTTAATTTCCAACCCCTTATTTTAACTAACAAAGGGCGTCTGGCTCTGTGCATACAGAGCTTTTATTTCGTAGTGTGTAACCATTATTATTTGTATTTCTTATTTTTAATTGACTAAGGCCTCTGGCTCTGTACACTACCACCAGCCTATTTTCGTGTATTTTAAATGCTGCCCCACCCCAAACCCCTGTGAAGGCTGAATTGTAGTGACTCGTGGGGGTCTTACTCAGACCTGTGTGCTGCAGCACCTGACACTTTATCATTAACTGCATCTACCAGTCATTTAAGACTCTTTCAATTAAAAAAAAACAAACAGTGCTGAAAACTGCAAGTTCGTTGGCTTTTTCCTAACTTGAGCGAAACCAGAATTCCGAAATGGTGTTCAATTGCAAAACTTTCTTTTTTGCACACTCGAAGAAATAACAGCATTAGAATCAGTAATTAGATTAAACAATTCTACATTACTGTAATAATTGTTTAGGGAATAATTGAGTTTTCACATTCCTATTAGAAAGCAGTAAAGCATTAAGTTGTGAGGCAAGGTGAGAGGCCTGATGGTTAGCATGACCATCTCGTGTGCAAGAGGTCCCGGGTTCGAGTCCAATCTCAGCCACCCCTGGCATCTTCAGGAAATAAAGGGCCCGGTGATGTCTCGTGCTCATGTCGATTGTGGCATGTGCGAGATTCCCCGTGACCATAACATGGAACAGTTCTTAGGTCATTATTTCTCGCCTGATTTCTGATCTTTTTTTTTAAGAATTTCCGATGGGATTACCTAGCAAAATTGTCCCACTCTCCTTGTAGCGCTATGGCTAGCACTGGTGCGCGTCAAACAACAACAGAAAGCATTAAAATTCTATTAAAGCAGGGTTGGTGCAAATTTAGTTTAATTATTTCAAAGAGTTTTTCGTTCTGTTTTTGGTATCCTGCCAAGTTCTTTAAGTAGTAAAACAAACAAATGTGTTCAAACACTGCAGTCAGCGTAATTTAAGTGGTGTCTTAGAATTGCACTTCTAAGCATACCGAATGTAAATTTCTACTTCGCAATGAAACGCGATTTCTGCTTTTCTTGAAGAAGGCTACAGGTGTGTGCCGCCAGGAAATAAAGCAGGAAGTTTCTCCATTCTTCTGCCACAATTATTGCCCTTCATTTTCAAGTTAAAATGCCAATACAGGGTGGGCCAAAAAAAACTGATGGCCCAACACCCTTTATTTTCAAGTTAAAATGCCTATACAGGGTGGGCCAAAAAAAACTGATGACCCATTATTTTCTAAGTCCAACTTTTCTAGTTAGCACCCCTCAGAACCAGGGGATCCTATCCTGGTTGAGGGGTGCTAACTAGAAAAGTTGGACTTAGAAAATAATGGGTCCTCAGTTTTTTGTGGACCACCCTGTATT
>JAHWFP010096413.1:0-13414 GCA_023313725.1 Lithobius niger
GTTTGCATATTCGATTAGAGGTCATACATAAAGCTTGTATGCATTGTATTTGTCACTGGAGGAGATAGTTTCCAGTTAGATTCCGGTCACGCTGCTCCCACGAAACGTAAGTGCGTAAAGGTGACGTTTTTTGCAGTACGGTATGTAATTTTCACAGTTTGACTTTGGTTTCTTCATTCCGTTCTATCCTATACAGAATTTGCTTTGATATCGACACTTCAATGGCAAAAAAACAAAAAAACTTGCGTTGGTCCACCTTTCTTGGGGTTTCTGCTTCAACCCGATTTGAAGACTCGTCAAAATCTTTTCAAATTGGCAATTTTTCTTGATTATTTCCCGGTGTAATTTTAAAAATGACGTTCTCTCTTGCAACATCATGAATAAGGCCTTCCATATTCTTTCTTTTTTTCTTTTTTTTATTTGAGTGGCAAACCCGCAAATCTTGGTCTGCGAATATATGCAGGGAACCCCCCGGGTCGTACGCCCGTTCACCCACAAGCAATTGAAAAATATAAATAAATCTCTTAGTGTGCCATACATTTGAGTAAGAGGAGTGGTTGAGGTTTAGATGGAGGCGGGCGAGGGGGATTTGCTGGGCGTTGGAAGCCATGCCCAGAAGGTTCTCGGACTTCCTTGCGAGTCGTAAACAAGATAACGCAAACAAGGAAAGTAGCTGAATTGACGAAAAGTTAATGGTGGATTTTAAAGGGGAAGTTTAGTTAGGAAAACTGTTTATCTCCATTCTCAGCCTGTTTGACAACCATTAAATGACAAACGAATGATGGAGGCCTGTTGCGAAGAATATTTTACTACACAATTTTAACAATACTCTCTTATTTTAACGTTTGTTACATTTTGGCTTTTGTTAGGGCTTTTGTGGGCTTTTGTGGGCTTTTTTCAAAACTTTTTTTCAGCCAGCAAGGGTGTTGATCATCGGTTTAAGCAGTAAAACATTTTTTTGTCAGCCGTAGGTTAGGGACGTTGACTCGACAAAAGTTTCTTCATACCAACAGGGGTATTGGGGTAGGGAAGTTTGCTAAAAAAAAAAAAAAAAAGCTTATTTTTCAGAACACAGGGCCACTGGGCAGAGGCATTGGTTCAAAGTTTTTTCATCCACAAAAAAACTTTGCTTACAGAAGTTTTTTTTTTTTTTTCCAGCAAACAGGTACGTTGGTCAGAAGCGTTGGTTTTAAAGTGCTGTTTTTTCAGCCAACAAGGGCGTTGGTCATGGACGTTGGCTTTAAAAAGTTTTTTTCTCAGATCATGGGCGTTTGCTTTAAAATCTTTTTTCAGCTTTTTTTCAGCCTTTTTCAGCCTTTTTCAAACCTACACTTGCATTGGACACAGGCGTTAGGGGGCGTTTACGCAGCGACTCGCCTTTACATTCTCGCTGCTAGAACTCAATCGCGATAGCAAAGGTGACATTGCCATGGTAACAACGCTAAATGGATTAGCTAAATCCGACATCGTTTGAGTAAATACTTGCAGTCTTATAATCCGTACCAATAATACAAAGAATTCCTCATGACGAAACAATTTTCCAAAACGCTTCTGAACTCACGTTATTTGCTGTTTTCGCTGCGAGGCGGCAGACATAAAACCGCCGCCATGTTGGAATTTGAGGTCATTTCTCACTTCTAGCTGCGAGAATTCAAAAGCGAGTGGTTGAATAAACGTGCCCTTATGTTAAATAAAAAAAATTTGAAAGTGGAAAACATGGCAAACAGCAAAAATCATACACTAGAAATAACGTAGTACAGTAAGCCGTTTTTACTCACTTACGCTTCGTCGGAGTGGTATGACCCGGAGTCGAATCTGGGTCATGCCACTCAAACGAAACGTAAGTATATAAAGGTGCCTTACGGTATTACGTTATTTCTAGTACATGATTTTTTCGCTGTTTGGCTCGTTTACCGCTTTCATTTATATAATTGATTGCGAATTGTCTATATTTAAAATAAACGTGTTTTCTGTTCTTCAGAGGAGTGGCTTAAAACATTTTCCGGGCGCTGGCGATGGATGGGTGTTGGCTCCAAAAATAATACGGCCATTATTCAGGGGGAAGTTGGCGTTAAAAACCTTTTCAGCCAACATACAGGCGTATTCCAGAAATCCACTCAGGTGTGAGTTGGGCTAAAAGTGAATGTAAGGGTCAAAACGAATCTACAGAAATACCCTCAGATGCAAGGACACTCACATTCGCTTTAGTGGCTGTACTAAAATTGTTGACCCTTACCTTAGATTTTTGCACTCACATTTGCCCTCTCACACTCAAACTTGAGTGGATTTCCGGAATACGGCTGATAGTCTTTCTATTTTCTGTCGACTTCTTCGTTGGACTAGTAACGAAATTTCCTTTTTTTTTCCGGGTAGGCTACGTCAACCAAATAAATCCAGTGCTTGTTTCTAAAGTAACTCCTCTACCCGGCATTCTCACGAAAAATGCAAATCTCCGACATGAAAAGGAAAAATAAAACAATAGTTTCGTAGGCTAAAAAGTAAAAAAAAAAAAAAAAAATCAATACTTGGATGGAAATAAATAAAACAAACCACAATATTGTGTACAGAGTTCAGCCAGGCACTTCTTACATTTTTCATTTCCCCAACACGTGAAGGTTTTTCAGGTGCCTCCCACGACATTTTTTAGGTGTTCTAATATTTATTACCAAGTATAGTACATAAGTTTCCAAGTCTTCCATTAGTTTCCATTAGTTTACCAAGTAATGCTTAAGCTTACATCTGAACTTTTTTTTCCCTACACTCTGCTGCACAAAGCAGTAGTATCGAAGATTAGAAATTTAAAGGGACATTAAATCTTTCCGGTATGGCGTGCAACCCGTTGGGACTAGCGTTTGCAACATTTACACAGGTTAGAGTTGATGTCGACACAAAATCATGTCGCACGAAAGAAAAAAACAAGAAAATGAATGTAGTGGAAACATTTACATACTTTTGAACTAATGTCACAAACTGAGCCATACAGGAAAGCCTACATGGATGGATACATCTACCTTTAACTAGATAGAGCATCTTCCTCTTCAAACTCTACGCGGGTCCCTGGCGGTAGTTAGGGACCAGTCACTATTTATCCCCTGGGGGGGGGGGGGGGGGGGGAAATTGGTAGGGTCATGCATTTTTCGCCCCTCCCAAGGGGGGGGGGTCATAAATTTTCCAGTTCCCAGCAAGAGGGGTGGTCAAACATACCAAAAAAACACTGGCCAAACTGCACGAAAAAGCCATTTTTAACCTCATAATGGCACTTTCAGCAGTTAAAATTTATAATAATGCGGCAGCACCTAAGGGGGCAAGCCCCCTAGACCCCCCATGGAGCGAGTGTTTAAAAGGTTTTGAAGCCATTGGTACCAATACTGCAAGTATTGGCAAACTTGGCACCTGGTTTCTTGGCTTCTTCTGTCTTTCAAGGTGCTGACTATGTTACGGAAGTGGGCATACGAGCAAACGGTGTGTTCATCGTATTTTTTTAATGAATCTTGACAATAGATGATTGTACGGAACATTTTTAACCCAATTCATATACAGTCTCAATAGGTATATGAAAAGCACATTTTTTTTGGGGGGGGGGGGGGAGTTACATTAATTTTTGCCCTTGAGTGGGTTGGGGTAAAGATTTTTTTTCAGGGTCTCGAAAGGGGGGGGGGGGCCTCCAAAAATGGGGTGCACATTTTTTTTTTTTCCCCCCCCCCCCCCCCCCCCTCCCGGCCATAAATAATGTCCGATCTCTTACGGAATGCAGCTACTAAGGCCGCCCGCGCACTGAGAGACTTGGCCACGCGGCCAGGTTGCTGCAACCAATGAAAATGATTAGTGCGTGGTTTTACATAAACGGGAAGCATTCTCATTGGCTGCAGCACGCGGGCAGCTTAATACCTCTGCTAATACGTTGCCTCTGTTCTACTTCTCAGCCAAAGCGTTAGCAGCCACAACTACCGCTGGGGCCCTGCGTTGGCTTAGATGAGGTAAGCTTCAATACCTGGTTACCTATCTAATCTGTGGCAGTATTAGTATTAAAAACCGCTTAAGCGTATAAAATACCGATGTAGGCCTTACAAAACTTAAAGCATTAAACGAACAGATACAAGTAAAATTCGTGTAAGCCATCAGTGTCGCTCTGAAACGTGTAAACAAATCGCCAGCGTCCCAAAAAAGTAGCTGGCGCTTCTTTTACACGTATTAGTGCAACACTGATGACTTACATCTTATATCTGTTCCTTAAGAACTTTAAGTTTTTTAAGGCTTACATCCGAAAAAAAAATATTGCAATCACTTTAAAATAACTGTTAAAAGAGTGTTAGCCTTTTTAATGCTACATTTTGAGCTATAAATATTGCAAATTGGTTCTTTGGTTCGATCTCTTAAGTGAGAGAAAAGCTCGTGCTGTGGCACCAGAAAATTGTTCGTCGAACTGGCTCTCCACAAACCTGCTTTTGCGCGCCAATCTACCATTTTCCTAGTCACAACCTTTTTTTAGCAGGTTATAGCAACCTTCCTCTTCGGTTTTGGCTTTTTGGGACATTCGTTTTACCTATGTCCCTGTTCCTGACAAGTCCAGCATGTCCCATCAAAAGACTTTTGTTCCATTTTAGTTTGCTGTCTTGCCTCTTTTGTGGCAATAGACTTCTGGATATTTGCTGCCTTTTGACCAGCATTTATGCTACTAATACCATTAGTAAAGGGATATCTGCCAGCTCGGTACTCTCTTATAGGTCGTGTGCAGCCATATTCAACGGTTCTACGCCCTGAAACGGAGGTGTTTGCTACCTTGTGCTGCTCTGACTGGCATGAAGCACCGCCTCGTTTCGCGTAGGTTGGCTTCTCTGTAGTGCCTGAAAGTAACTCCGCCAAGCCAGCCTTGGTTCTACAGACAGGGATGGGTCAGGAGGTGGGCTACCGGTAACTAGCTCACCCTCGCCCCTTCCTTTGCCAATCCTCGCAGGGAGTCAAAACTTTGACCCTGGCGGTAGTGTCGATAATTTGGGTGTCCATTTGACATTATGTGCCTTACTTTATCAGCTTCTGATGCCTCCGGCCATTATCTCTCGAAATACCCAAAGCTGGCTTGGGCATAACTCGAAAAACGATCGTCAGGTGCCCGAGTCCTTTGTTCAAGTTCACGTTTGAGGTCATCTTCATAATTTAGCCCTTTCAAATTCCAAATAAAAGTCTGCCTCAAACGTTTCCCAAGTCCAAAATGGTCCGAACACCTTCAACCATCATTCTGCCTCTCCCTGTAAGGTGTGGGGAACGGAAGTCTTCAAAACGTAAACATCTGCTGAGTTTAAAAGCACCTGCGTACGTTGTTAAAATCTGCAGAAATTCTGACGGCGATTTTTCATCTCCATGCCCCATGATAGATGGCATGGCGATTTTTCGGGATTTTACACTGAATTTCGGCTCCCAGAAAAATATTCCCATATATTCCCAGTGTTCTCTTCCGGTGACGTAATTCCGGCCAGTCAGACCATGAGTTCTTCCACTCTCAGCCATTTTATCCCATGCTAGTGACAAATCATAATCATCTCGAGGTTGCATATACCGCCAAATGTTTACTTCCAGTTCCTGGCTAACCAGATTTTGCCATCTCATACTGTTACCGCAGGTCACCTGATCCACAATTCCATGAACTGCTTCAACAGCACGATTTTGTTGTCTGTTGGAGGTGGAAGGTGTGGAGCACAATGTCCTCCGCACGTTCCCGTATTGTGGATAAGCATCACGAAGTTGTGTGGTGTCATTTGCTCCATTTCGGTTTTCAGTTGGACAGCTTTACAGCGGCCTTAAAACTGCGTCTCGAAACTTCTCAGGAACTGGACAACACTCTGCCCAATTACGGAAATTGGCCTGTAACGCCTCTTATCAAGCCTATTTCCTACAGCTGAACGTTCTAACGCTGGCGGGATAGGCTTCTTTCTGAGTTAGAAAATTCTGATATCAGACGACAGCCAATCTCCCCCCGTGCATGAAGAAGCAGAACTCATAGGAACAGAAGAATGTGCCGACAACATGGTCCTGTCGAATATCGGTCGGGGGTAGCTATTACCTGAAGAGGAGATCGATCCTGTCACAGAGTCCCCTCTTGAGCTTGTATTTTTGGACATTGACAAAATGAAAAACCTAACCTCCAATTCATAACCCTCTGGTACCCCCCAAATAAACATTGAGGTTAAAAGGCCAGAAACTGTACGAAGAATAAGAGGACTAAAAGTGGAAAGCAAAAATCCACCATTTCTTTCATTCATTCACACCAAAGCGAAAAACCGGTACAAAGACTCGCAATTACAAAAGCTTGGGAAGGGGGGGGGGGGTGTATACCCAAAACGGGAAGGACCAATGCTGTGTCGACGAACAAGTGACTTCGACATGGGACACCATGTCGAAACGAAGCCAATTCCATGCTCCTCGGTATAACAAGCAACTGGGCGCGTTTACGCAGCGACTTGCCTTGCTAGAACTCAATTGCGATGGCAAAGGTGACATTGCCATGGTAACAACGCTAAATGGATTAGCTAAATCCGACATCGTTTGAGTAAATACTTGCAGTCTTATAATTCGTGCCAATAATATAAAGAATTCCTCATGACGAAACAATTTTCCCAAACGCATCTGAACTCACGTTATCTGCTGTTTTCGTTGCGAGGTGGCAGGCATAAAACCGCCGCCATGTTGGAATTTGAGGTGATTTCTAGCTTCTAGCTGAGAGAATGCAAAAGCAAGTGATTGCGTAAACGTCCTCTTTTGCATAGACGTGCATGCACCCCAGTGCCTGATGACCATTTCCTCATCCACAATATGTGGGTGCATTATGGAGCATCAGAATAATCTTATCCGTCAATTACCTGAACAGTCCTTAAGAGAGCAGTCGACGCCTATGCTAAGACCCACACATGACTTAGACTCGCAATTTTTCTGGTGTATCACATGTTTCCGTGATAATATCTTTCCAGTTATTCTAGCTAGATATCACCCGTTTCCCTTATCTCTCAGGTCTTCCAATTCTTATCGGAAATCGGGGAGGGGGGGGGGGTCCAAAACCCTCTCTTTTTTTAGTACACCCGCTGCCATAAATGTGATTATGTACCAAAAAAACCCGCCCCCCCCTTTTTTTCTACAACAGTTTTATTTTAATTTAATTGGTTTTATTTTTTTTTAAAACCCCCCCCCCCCCCCCCAATTCCTGAAGCAAATCAGTGCTTCCATTGGTCAAGTCGAGCTTTGAAGCTGTTAACAGAAGAAGCCGAAGCAATGTGCTCTGGAAGAGAGTTCCAAGGACAAAGAGGCCTTCGTGTGAAGAAGAATTGTCGGCAGTTAGTTATGTCTAGAAACAAAAACGCAGTCGAAATTGCGGGTAAAAAAAAAAAGAAAGGGTTAATAGAGAAGGAACCCGATATTATTTGATAGGCAACGATAACCTCACCCCTGTCAAAACTGTCACGAAGTGAGGGAATACTAAGCTGTTTGAGTCGTTCATTGTACGGTAAGCGACGAATTGCTCTTGGTAAAGAGCGACCCTGTGCTCTTGTTGATACTAAAGCATCCTCACTATAGCACCTGTTTGTATTGTTGTCCTTGTACCAATTGTTCATTTTATTCTAGTCTTACCTTATTTTTCTAGTCTAAACAGAGATAATGGTTGTTTATCCCAGAATCACTTTATTACCTGGTAGTTAACTATACGTTAAATGACTGCCAATTATCCCAGATTGTGTTTACCCAGCGTCCCAACTTTTTCCTCTATTTATCTGGAATAAGAGGTAATACTTATTTATATGTGTTAAAATGTATTGAGTGGCACGTGAACTTTAGTAGCGATGCTTATGCCTAACTTTGAACTTTACCCCAACTTCGTGACTCCCGACCGATTCAGGGCAATTGTAATGTAGTTATGGTCATATTAAATTCCTCCCCAATTACATAAGCCTGTGTTTACTACTGTCTTGTGTCTCTGATGATCCCCGTACGACCTCGAGGGGGGAGAGAGCGTCGGAGGAATCTCTGCGTAGGAGGACCTTGGCTCGGCCACACGCTCAGCTCTCCTTAACAGTAAGCGCCGCGACGAATCATGACCTCATAGCCTCTGGCTCAATATAGATCAAGTTAAAGGGATATACCTCCCCGCGCCATTTTTCTCGATCCACTACATCAAGTAGGCACCAAAGGTCTATTTACTTACCGTTAGTCTTTCCCTTGCTAAAAAACCGTTTTAAAATGTGGCGTCTAGGAGATTTTCTGTTGAATGTTATATTTAAGAACGAGCCGTAACTATATGACGCATTGCGCTCGTACAATATAATCATGACGTTTCATCTCTGTGTGTACGTCTACCAATTTTCTAATAATTACCATGAGATCTAAAATCTAATCGACTAATCCGGTAAAAATTAAAATTAATGATTCCAATAGATCGCCGAATCAAAATATTAAGTCACTAGCCTAAAAAATTATAAATTGTTATTTTAAAATACGTGAATCATTCCGGTTTGTGACGACACAATCATTGACTTGATTCTTTCTCGTGTACTATTCCCAAAGCCAACCGAGACAGCTATGTGAGGAACGCAGCTACCACCCCAGCCGACCTTGGCGCTGTAATTGCTCGGATGACGATCTGTGCATAGCTGTAATTTGGCACGCGGAATGTTATAAGGCAGGCCGGGTGCCCCTTTAACCTGTTCCTTAAATTAAAGCCCGAGTGCATGACGTCATAGTGACGTCAGCCACCAGCACCCAATCACTGCACGGAACGCATCCTGGTCCTTCAAGATCTTTATTTTATGGAAAAATCCACACAATGTTACGCATTTAGTGACTAGTGGAGTACTCTAATTTAGACCCTTTTTCTCGCTATTACACACACACACCTGTAATGCGTCTACGATTTGGAGGATTACGGGACTACGTTCGGGCGCAAATGAAAATGAGTTGGTTTGGGTAATGCTTGGTGGAACAATGACGTTACGAGAAAGTAATAAATCAGAAGTTCGCCATAGATGTTTTAATAGTTCAGGATTAATTCCAGATGTCGCATGCTCACCTGCCTTGGTGTAACCCTCCTAAATTACAAACATGAGATGGAGTGAATTATTATTACGAAAAGGTTTGGGGGCAGGATGACGTAAGTTCAGGCGAAATGGAGGAAAATAGATAGGACAAATTTCTAGGAGTAAAATTGGGAGGACAAATTTCTAGTTAAAGCAACATCCGGTCTACCTGATAACAGCCACGCGCAGTCATCTGTCCCCGCGCTGCCGTCGATAGATTCGGAGTAGTAACACTACAACGTCACTTCCGCCCTCCTCTTCTCGTGATCACATGAACGACGTCTGGCCTAGCAGAAGAGTTGCGGGCCACGTAACAGCATTGACGCAAAAAACTGTGTCGTCACACCCGGATACAATGAAACGTCATGGTTATTGTAGGCGCACAAAGGATCATATACTTGCGGAACGCAGTAAATAAACTTACCAATATTCAACAGAAAATCTCGTAGACGCCACATTTTAAACCGAATTTTTAGCTAGGGATTGACTACCGGTAAGTAAAAAAATTTTCGGGCCGTGCTTGATGTGGAGGATCGAGAAAAATGATGCTGGGAGGAATGTCCTTTTAACAGATCGAAATACAGCACTTGTTGGCTTGGCTGGATTGGAATGAAGGCATGGGGTTACGCGATTGTTGCCCTTAAACAGCATGGTTACAGTGTTGGCATGCCAACCCTCGAGCTGACAATGTTCATCATTCAATTTAAATAACGTTTATAATATTGAACAAGACTTGTTAACAGACAATATGTAAAAATTGAGGCAACAGTGAGTTGCTTTGAGGGAAAGGCAAACTGTGAGAAAGGTCAAGCAGGCAAGGTTAATTGAGTTACAGCAGCAGTCGCTTCCGAAATTATCGCATCCAGTGTCCCCGACGTAATGGTCCAGCCGGATCATTCATTGCAGATCTAGACACCACAAGTCCAAGTTAGGCAACAAACATCACATCAATTCAATTGTCGAGGTTGTAAACCATTGTAGCGCGACGCCATAGCGTCTGTGTCTTATATCTTAAAGCATAGTTGGGCACAACAACAATATAATGCGGTACAGAATCTTAAATTGTGTTGAAATCGAGAGCAATGACCCACCTGACAAAAATTAACTCGTGTAGGAATGTCAGCTAAGCTGCTTTCAATGCAAAATCTGACCCTCAATAACGTTGAAAATGTGTAAGCTAGCTAGCTAGTCCGCTCATCCCCATGTTAAATCCCATAAGGTGATTATTCATCGATACCGAGATAACGGGAAGGTTTCCAGCTATGAAATCGGACGAATGGGTGCAGTACAATACGAACTGCGTACCTTTTATGGTTTGGAGCCTAGGGATGGCGTGGGAGGGCGAGTAAGTACGAAAATATTGTTATAACCATTGTTAGTATTGTCGGCATCGTCTCTCATTGGACGGCCAAAGTTCGGACAATGACAACGCGTATACTGACGTGCGTGCCGAGAAACACACTAGTGTATCACGGATAAATCTAAACAACGTTGCCAAAGAAGTTGTATTCACGTCCAATTCACGAAAAATAAACCAACTGTAAAAACAAAGCAAAATAAACAATGCCAAAAACTGGTAAAGAGGCCACCAAGTTGAGAGTGGTTCGGCCCTTCAACGGAGTGATATCAACACACCAAAACTAACTAAATAAAACAAATTACAACAAAATTAAAATTAAACCAAAAACCTATAAAGAGGTAACTAAGTTGAGAATGGTTCGGCCTATAGGCAAAAAGTAGTAGCAAAGTGTTGAAAATTAATTTCTTGTTGACGTGGCACTTTATTACACATCTGTACGGTAGTGGAGTTGAGTAAATAGACAATTAAAAAAAAAAGGAGTGATATCATATCAAAAACCAAAACTGGTAAAAGGGGCCGCCAAGTTCCGAATGGTTCGGCCCTTCAAAGGAGTGATATCAACACGCTAAAACATTCGCTAACTTAATCGCACCGAATAATACTTTGGACGTTAAATGAAAACTTAAACAATGCTACCCCTTTTACCAGTTTTGGTTTTTTCATATGATTTTATTTTTTGTACAGACGAAAAGGAGACTATTGCAACGCCTTTGTTTGTCCGTAGTCACTTTTGTTCAACTTCAGAACGCTGCCAGATAGAGACAAACTGTTTACACGATTAGATTCAGCCTCCAAAAATTATTTCACAAACACGGCAAATTAAAACATCGTTTCTTCCTTATAGTTAATAGGCTAACCCGACGTAACTCAATGAAATAATACCATTTCATTGTCCCATTTAAATACTACCAGAAAACACGCAACCGTAAGAAAAAAAAAGCATTTCGTTAACGACACACATTAGCTTCATTTAACATAGTCTCGACACTGTGTTGCATGGATAAACCGGCCTGTTCTCAAACTAAATTCTCCCGGTTAGCTGCTATACTTACGAAATGAAAACGGCAGATAAAAAAAAATTATGCTTTAAATCACGTTGCATGCCACGGCAACGTCAAGGCTCCACACCGTGTTGCATAAATGAATAAGTGTACTTTCGAAACGAGCTCTCTGTTAGCTGTTACACAACGAAATTAAAACCGTAGGTAAAAATTAGGCCTAAAAGCTGAAAATTAGGCTACGCTTAAAGTCTAACACTAGGCCAAAAAGTTAATACATTTTTAACCAGCAGTTGTGATGGTTACAACTTTTATACCACGCGCCATGGCTGTTTGCTGTGACGTGCATATCACGTGACTGGGCTAGTCCAATCAGACGGCCAAACAGCCGTTGTTCTTGTTCGTCATTGGCTAACTCATGGTGACGTCACGGCAAACAGCCATTGCGCATGGTTTAGATTATACCGGGTGTCCCAAAAGTCAGGGGTCACCCAGGTGATATACTTGGGGTTTTATATCTTAGTTCATGCTGATGTTATCATGCTGACAGGATCTTTGATCAGCATGAATAAAGATAAAAATCCCCGGTATATCACCCGGTATATCACCCGTGTGACCTTTGACTTTTGGAACACCCGGTATAATAGAGAGCGCTGTACTGTTGCAGTGCGTGATAGAGGTGTGCGCCTCAACATTTTCGAAGGTGGCGGAAGTGTACAGAAGACCGGTTGAGACTAGGCAGTCGCTGCAGCCGCTTGTTTCGATGATGGAACTGTCAAAAGTTGTTCCAGTCATATCTGAATTCACGAAACTCTCTCTCTCCCTGTAGACCTCGACTTCCGACACAAGTTACGATCTTTTTTTGGAGACATATCATCCAATTCGGCGTTGCCTCACCGCAGGCTGCGTAAAACATGAGGCATCGCACGTTTTCGTTGATCGTCCAACAATCGCGGTGATGATCTAACGCGCAAACTGGATAGCCCGTATAGATCAGTCCCGTCTCCTTCGGAATGCCACAGCACGAAATGGAAAACGGAAATTTATACGGAAGACTCTTCGATCTGGTGTCTCCATCAACACGCCATTATCCGAAACGAACTTGATCGCGCGTTTCACGATTGGCTAAAAGCTAATTTTCCGAAAGCAAAGCATCATTTCGAGTCGCTCTGCGGTTAACCCTCTAGGTATCTTTTGTTCCCTTTTAGACCTGGGAGATGCGTTGCTATGGGAACAGTGAATAACAGACAAGACGAAACCTAGCAACCATGTCGAGAGTGCGATCGAGAAAACGGGTTCGTAGCTGTCAGTTTTCCACATCATTAGAACGTCTTCTCTAACGGCACACTGGCGCCTCCTTGATGCAACATGGTGGCCAGTAACCGAAACCCTATGAAACATGTTTGGGCATGCTCCGCTTCTCCATAGCGATTGCAGTGCCGCTCTGGTCGCCGCAATCTTTGAAATGTCTTGCGGAAGTTCAAAGATGGGACCTCCGGTGTCACATATCTATATTTCTACGGTCGGGAAATCACGAATTCGGGGCCGCAAGGCCTTTTGAAAACGGCGAGAGTTGAGTCGAGGCGCCTACGTCATAGTTTTCTGTGCTGCTCGTGAATAATTCTCAGATTCAGCCGCTTGAACCCCGGTGGACGAGGGGGAAAAGGAGAAAGAGAAATGAAATACGAAAAGGAAAAATGAAGAAAAATAAAAATAAATAAAAGAAGAAACCAACGAGAACCCAACCAAAAATGTCACGTGCATGCTGTCCAGCTCGCAGACTAGAACGCGAAATGCGATCCCATTCATAATACAAAGATGGCGCCACCATCACCACCACTTCGCCGTCCTCTCCAGAGATAAGAGACTCGGAACACACTCACGTGACCAGCATCTCTAGCGCTAAAACACTTTAGGGCCATGTGTACGATGCTGCGCTTCACCGTGTAGAAAATCGTACACTGATAAATTTTTAAAAAGCACAGATTACAGTTGTATCC
>JAHWFP010096414.1:0-35610 GCA_023313725.1 Lithobius niger
TAACGGTAGGTCAAGGTACATAAGGGTAGAGAAGGGGCATAACGGTAGGTCAAGGTACATAAGGGTAGAGAAGGGGCATAACGGTAGGTCAAGGTACATAAGGGTAGAGAAGAGGGCATAAGGGTTCATAGCTGCATAAAATGAAAAAGAAAAATAATGGGTCTGTACAGGGATGATTACAGGTTGTTTGTGCATTCCAGGAACTGATGCTTACTTTGGTGGTTACGGATACTGCTGGAATTAGATTTTGTTCGTAATGAACGGCTCAAAAACATTCAAATAGTATTTTGAACTATCAAGCTGAATCCTTTGCTAAGAAATCAGTGTTAGGCTAGAAGTTTGTATGTTTGCCTGCCCAGTGGGGACAACCGTTTTGTTGTTTACACTTACGGTTCTTTAGGTGGTTGAAGACTGGTCTCTGGACGTTTCTTGAATTTTTTTTTTTGGGGGGGGAGGGGGGTGGTGGCTAGGGTGATGTCATTGAACCCCGGGGCCATTTCTCCACATACTATGATTTTTTGGAGTTGCTTGGGCACCAATTAGTTTTTTTTTTTCTGGAGGAAAGAAAAACCTAAAGTTGGCACGACTTGATTACATGGTTTGGATATTTCTTCACTTCCTAATAATCTTTACCTTTACGGACCATGACAGCAATGAGTATCCATATGTATGTGCTTGCAAAATAACTTTCCTTACACCATTCTCCAGTGAACCAGACAATGGGCAGAGACAGGCCTTCCTGCTGATCGTATTAATGACAAATCTACCAGTATCGACATTGGATATAAATATGAAGATCTCTCAGTTCAATTTCAGTCATGTGTTGACAAGACCATTAACAAATGGGAATAGTTAAAGCCGCGATCTTCTTGTCACCAGGTTGTCAAGAGTGCAAAGTGACAACAAAATCCAAAAAGTATCCTAGGTATGCCATTGGCATTGAAAAATAATACTAATGACAACACAACTGAATCTTTAACAAACAACCAAAGCAGTACATTTTTTACCACGCCTGCTGTAATCTTAAGCGAGGTCAATTCACCATTTTTGGAGATTGTGGAATGCCTGGAGTCTACTCTGAACATTCTGCATGGTGAACGCATTATCATCCTCACTGATATTAGTTTGAAAACTGGCATAATACGACTAATTGGTGTAGAGTGAACTCCAACCTCGATCATTCAACCTTTTTAAGTGATGTTGCAGGTTACTATAGAAATCAATACATTATACACTTGAATCAACTGCTAACATTCCAGAGAAGTAAACTAAATTCGAATTATTTGTGTTAAACATATTTGAAGATCTAATGGGAGTTTAACATTTAAAGTTAGATCATTCAAAATCAAGTTTTGAAAGCCTATTTGCAAAACAGTTGATCAAACAAGTAATGCAGTGTTTTCTAAATTACTCCCTCTTTCTCTAATAAGAGCCTTGTTCGTGATCACACACAGAAAGACTGAACCAACTGAGCAACAGTGTGTTACACGTAATAAAATTAACAACAATGACAGTGTCCAATATCTCCATCTCATGAATCTATGCTTCTCAGATTGCCTTCGAGTGCAACATTGGACTAATCTGGTAACATTTCACCCAACACTATTCAGGTTCGCTGGATTTTGTCAGAGCAGACAAATGGAAGTGTGGAATTACTCCCGCGCCATTGGTAGTGGCTCAACCCTACAGAACACCGGATGCGACTAGGTAGTCGCTATAGCTGCTTGTTTTCTGAAAAAAAACTGTGTTTGGGTGATAATTATTGTTTCCCTAGAAATGGGTTCCCAAGAGCTTACGATATTACCATCGTACTTTTTTACTACAAATTATTGGGCACAGACACTTAAGGTCACTTTATCCCATGGATACACTACAATAAGGAGGGACAATGCTGTTTATACAGGGTCTCTGGGTCAACCCTACTTACGTGTTCTTGCAAAAGAATGGTGGTTAGGTTATTATAACATTGTGTAAACGTACTGTGATTCACCATCATTACACGTCGGTGCATTAGGCAAGTGGTGAGCACTTGCGAGCCTAGCACTCTCTATTATTGTAATGTAGTTACTATTCTCCTTTTCAGGCCTAGGCAGACTGAAGAGTAGGAAACCCATACAAAATATAAACCTCGCCATGATTTTTTGCCTTCTTCAATTTCTATACTTATTGTTATGCCTTCTATATAATACAAATGTGTCAATAGCAAGAGTAAGGTTAAATAGATGATTTTCTCCTTTACCATACATTGCCAATTTATGCGGTTTCAATCTTCCGTCATGTTCCTTTATCGGCTGTGTGGTTCGAGTTCAGGCTTTTGTTGATTAAGCGTGATGCTGACAATAAATTTTGTGCAGCAACTCGCATCTCCACTACATTACGCAAAACAACAGATGAGCTTAAACTCTGACCGGTGCGGTCATACCGAATAACTTGAGTGTCAGAAAAAACCGGCAACCGGCGAGTACTGTGGCTAATTGAAGCAAACATCTCCCAAAAATTACGCAAGTTAGACATACAATTGTTTGGTTTGTGGTATTGTGTCATTTTGGGGGAGATGTTAACTTTAGTGTCCCCAATTTAAACCACTACTGCACTTACACCATTGGAGGAAAGTACTATACTGACCCTATAGTACATTTTGACTGATCAATTATCTTATAACAGTTTGACAGGATAAAAAGTGAAGCCCCAGAGTCTTGAGTATAGGTATCAATTACAGAAGCTGATTTTGACGAAGGGTCAACTTGTACTTAATCCTATTTACATACTGTTTATGGTCTTGGCTACTTATGGTGTAGAGGCCAAAAGCAGTGTGGTTCTGGGCCAGAACGGTAAGTACTGTTCCCAGCCCCACTGGTTTATCCTGTCACGGCAGTCACAGAATTTGTTGACTGGCTGACAGGGATCAGTGTGGGACCTTGCTCTTTAGGTCCGTTGGCCTAAACTGTTGTTTACGACATCTATGTATTTCGGGTCGTGGGTTAAAAGAACAGTGCATGGTTATATGGCCAAACCCGTAACAAATCAGGCACCTTGGTCTGATGGAAGAGCTTGGGGTGTCACGAGCTGGCAATCCCTGAAGATGTGGTCAGGCCTATTACAATTAGTATTAAAAAAAACGCGCGTAGCGTATAAAATACGGACGTAAGCCTTAAAAAACTTAACACCCTAAAGGAACAGATATTAGAAAAAGACATGTAAGCCATCAGCGTTGCACTAATACGTGTAAAAGAATCTCCAGCGACCCAAAAAACATGCTGGAGCTTCTTTTACACGTATTAGTGTGACGCTGATGGCTTACATGTCTTTTTCTAATATCTGTTCCTTTAGGGCTTTAAGTTTTTTAATGCTTACATCCGTATTTTATACGCTTAAGCGTTTTTTTAATACTAATATCCCTTATTTTTTTCTTGTTTCAGCAAGAATAACACAGAAAGGAATACTGTAATCACCTTATAATAACTGTTATACGAGAGCCTTTTCCATGGCTGATTCGTTTTATTCTGCTAAGAATGACTTGTGCACCAATTTCATGTTTTTAGCTTGATCTGAAAAAATTTGTTGCCCAAAACCCCTGGGAGGCATCACGAAGGAGGGGGGCTTGGTAGGGAGGCGCTGAAGGCACTTGGAGTTATTTCATAGGGGTCCATGGCTGGTTCGATTTTTATTGTTAAGAAAGACTTGCATACCAAATTTCATGTTTTTAGCTTTATCTGTAAGAATTTGTTGCCCAAACCCCTGGGAGGTATCACGAAGGAGAGGGGCTTGGGAGGGGGGCACTGACGGCACTTGGAGTGATTTTATGACTGGTTCGATTTTTATTGTTAAGAAAGACTTGTGTACCAAATTTCATGTTTTTAGCTCGATTTGCAAAAATTTGTTACTCCACTTAATGATTTCTGCCAATGCTCTACAATAATAATTGCTCTGCCGACGAGAATACTGCAGTGACATCATAATTGTGTTCAAAAGGCCCTGGTCGGTGTTAATACCTACATTTTAAGCTATACAAATTAAAAATCGGTTTATTGGTTCGGTCTCTAGGTGAGGGCAAAAGTTCTGGCCCATGTAGATTTCCGTGCAAGAATATTGTAGTTACATTAAAATAGCATGCAAAGGGCCCTAGGCCTTGTCCATACCTACGTTTTAAGCTATATAACTTGAAAATCAGTTCAGTCGTTCGATGTCCAGGTGAGGGCAAAGAGTCCCAAAATGAATTCTGCCTATTCTACAATAATAATTGCTCTGCCGACTAGAATACTGCTGTCACATCAAAATCGGGTTCAAAAGGCCCTGGTCGGTGTTAATACCTACATTTTAAGCTATACAAATTGAAAATCGGTTCATTGGGTCGATTTCTAGGTAAGAGCAAAGGTTTTAGCCCATTTGGCTTTCCGTGTCAAGAATATTGTAGTTACATTAAAATAGCCTGCGAAAGGCCGTAGGCCATGTCCATACCCAAGTTTTAAGCTATATAACTTCAAAATCGGTTCAGTGATTCGGTCTCCAGGTGACGGTAAAGAGTCCCAACAACAACAAGAGCAACAAAAATAACAAGAACAACAACAACCACAACAACAACAAGAAATGGTCATACTGTGGACGCCGAACGGTTCGTTTGTTGTCATTAAAATTTGTAATGCATTGAAAGAGTTGATACTCGACACCAAATACTGAATTTCGTTGGTCTGTGTCAATTCTGGGCGAAACTATAGCAGTTCAAAGTTTGACGTTTAACATGGAAGTGCATGCTGAGGCTTACATAAAGACCGCTACCGCGGTCCTTGATATAAGCAGAAACGTCCAGTAGAGTGCTGTTGTTGTTGTTGTTGTCCTCGTGATGTTGCATTCCGTCCATCAATTCCAGGCATGGTTTGATATAGGTGGTGATTGGGCTGTTCATCGCGTGGCAGTTGAGCAGAATTCCAGTCATCTATGGTATTAGGCGTTCTGTGTCATATGACGCATTGCAGATGGAGTACGGTTCATTTCTTTTGTAAAGATGAATATAAAGCATAAGTTGCTTTAATGCAATACGTTTGTCCCTCAAACTTTGAGTGCGTTCAGGCAGATATAAGTTCCACCTGAAGTAAATCGATTGTCAGTGGGCTGCCCCCTCTAAGAAGCTTTTCTCTTGTCATAAGAAGGGAGGGGCGTGCTATACCTCTTAAGAGTCAAATGCAGGCCTCTGCTTCAGTCAAAACGAACGCAGTTGTACAATGTCTGCCCAAATCATTTTTCTTTTTGGATATCTGTGATATCTTCTGTAGTCACTAGCGCTACTTGTAAACTTAAGCATTCATGATATTGATCCTGGTATCTACAATCATTGGCCAAGTATTCGTTGCTCTTGCACAGGGCTCTGTCTGGTACTGCCTATAAATGTATTGCGCCATGGCACGCATTAACATTGGTCGACATTCGTTGTTTAAATGCCTCGGATCTCCTGCAATGTAACTGCGGCAGGATCCAAAGGGTTTCCATTCAGCACCAGGGTCGTGTAATGCTGCTGATCTATCAAACATTGAAACTGTGCACGCCAGAGTAGGTAGTTTTCTGGGCCTGTCAAAGTGACGATACCCTTATAGGTATGGTTCGAGTTGGCCAGTGAATTAGGCCTATGCACCAGTAAACCCCAATGTCCCCTACTTGGTTGTGCTTATCGCCTTAAAAAAATGAATATCGATGATGATGAAAACTGTAGAAGACTGGTTTTTCTCTCGACTGGTCTTGCTGTCGTCTTGAGAAATCTGGTTCAAATAATTTCAGCCTTGTCCTTGTCTTCACGGTCAAGTCTAGGCGACGTGCTTACATAAAGTGTGGACTATAGTGACTGTGGATGTTTTCATGGTGTTGGTAGTCACCTCATTAAGAATGCATAGGTGCTTCATTTCAGATGTGAGATGAGCTGATGCATATTTGGATACCCTCCTCCACAAACGGTGGAGTCAGGCAGGTAGCCAAGCGAGTTTCGAACCCAAAGCCTTTTGGGATTGACGACGTAGGCCTAATTACAAACACTACTCAAACTCCATCAGGCACCATAAAAATGGCTCAGTCTTTGTTATGAAGAAAAAGACAAAGACAGTGTTAGGCCCCAATCGTATTTATTATTTTTTATTTAAGAGCATACATGACATGGGTCTTACTCTGACTGCTGTGGGGTTTTGCATCTCATCCCTTTTGAGATTCCATAACAAACTTCATGGATGTAAACCAAAATCACACCGATGTACAGAAATACGGTAAAAGTTTAGTCAAACTTTAACTTACATAAAGTTCTGGAATTTTAAAACTGAGGCAACCGAAATCGAACATTCTCTGACTTGAAAGTTGATAGTGTAGGCAAAACCAGCCCGTTAATGGTCACTATCACGTTGCCAAATTTGATCAAGATCGCTCAAACCATCTAGGAGAAACTTGATGACAACTCAATGCCGTTTTCTAGTAAGAATGGAACTTTGCTTAAATAAGTGTATATAGAGGTTCATAAGGATTGACACGTGCACATAAGGATACACGTGTAAATAAATACACATAAGATGAAGTAATTTGGGGTGACATTAGATGAACGTTGGGGAACTGGATTGACGTGTGAAGTGCCCATGGGGTGAAGTGGGGCGTGTGGTATTTTCCAGTGGAAGTGGTTTATAGGGGGAAACGAGTGTGTCTGTGTGTCTCTTAATACAAACTTCCCGCTACTGACAGCTTTGTCATTCTCCGTGTTAAACACTATTTCTCATTCTTAGCCCTGTAATAATCTCCTAATCCATTTTCGACGGATGTCAAAGTATGTAAAATGTCAACACGACCCCGTAATGAAATCACTAGACTTAGCATTGTTGCAATGAACTGCTAACATTTAACTAATTCGCATTTGTAGCCATGTCATGACCTATGATAGCTTGGAAGAGTGCTTTGTTTTTATAACATTCATGAAAATTTAACTGGTTCATTTTAATAACCTTTTTTTTTCTGATCTTGCCACTGTTGTTGTAACATTGAACCTACGACAACTATCCAGTTATGAAATTTCATTTTAGATCTGGTGTCACACAGCGCATTACGGGGAGTGAGTTCAGCTTGGTTCGTTTCCAGTTATCGATCAGAAATCGTACTTTGCAGCACAGTTTTTTTATACAGTAAGGGAGTGACAGAGTGCATGTATCTCCTCCACACATACAGAAAACATTCAGTGAACCCTGAAAACATTGACGGGAGCCAGACCAATTAACCACAAACATAAAAAGAAACTGCTGAATACGTCTCGGACCGGTCAGTGAAGACACTGTTTATCCTCTTAAATTGGCCGCAAGGAAGAGGTACTCCTCAAGTGTCGCTCTTCAGGAGTCTCAGCCTTCCAAAAGACCATAATCCAATAATTCATTCAAGAAATGCTTCCCTCTGTAGGACACTCATCATAAATATGCCCTCTGAGAAAATAGCAAACTCAGCTGACTCATTATGAGCTCTCAGACGAAGTGCAAATCCCCATTGAGTGGATAGCCCGGTTAGGATCTTGACTCGGCTCAAAGTCTACTCCAAAAGGAAGAATCTTTTGCAAACCACACAGGCATATCGCATACCACAGGGAAAGTTGCCTACGGCGAAATGTTAAGGAGAGATCCCCTGTTTCCACATATATTCTCTCTACTAGAGTGGTACGGTCTGCACCCGTCACAATATGGAGTCAACAATGATGAATGCTTTCCAGAATCTCAAGTGAGGTATTTCTGGCCGAGTCACAAACAACAGAACCATAATCCAGCTTAGAACGCATGAGTGCACGGTACAAACCTATCAACATAGTTCTATCGGTACCCAGTCACAAGTAGTTAAATATGTCAAGGCATTCAATTGCAATTGTAATTGTTGCTCATATTCGTTCATAACATTCCTCAGCACGTCTGCATTTTACCTATATCATTAAAAACATACTATTTGTTTTGTTTGTTTGCACGTTTGTACGTCTTCTCCTCCAGAAGTAATTCCCTACGAAGGTGAGAGATAAAAGATTGAGAGCAAATCGAAACGCACATTGAAAGGTTTAGTTAATGTGGAAATCGTTCGCTTTGCTCGCTCAATCCACGCACTTCCGCGCTTCAGAGACTCGAATGTTTGACACACTTCTAAAACCTGATATATGGGTCTGATTTTTCCATGGATCAAGTCAGTTGATACAAAACCAATTTAAAGATCTATACGTGATGTGTTGCAGAATACGTCTCCTTTTAGGCAATGTTTTTGGGGTGCATCCTTTTCCAGATCATCTCAGTAATTAACTAATAGCTTCAAGACGGTTTGTTTGTCACGAATTTTAACCCGTGCATGAAGAAACTATGACGTCGTGAACAAACATCATGATGGTAAAAAAAAAGTCATTTTTTCAGGTTTTTTCGCATATTTGAGGATCATAAAATCAAGTCAGAGTGATAAAAATAGGCCTAATGAACCGTAATTTAATTATTTTTTATTTGGTCCTTCTCCCAACTTTGTTGGTGCCTGCTTCAAAAGGAGTAGAAGTACAAACACACTCACGCACAAACTCACATGCACATCATACGATTTTAATGATCTAGAATGTGGACTTCGATTAAGTCATGTTTGTTTCCCTTTAAGAGTGGTCACAAATACTTTAGTTGTTCATGTAGCCTTTATAAGTTTGTACTTGATAACAGGGTGATGCATATACCCGAGACGTTGTGGTGTTATATTTCGTGCACTTATTTGGCTGTTTTAAGTATTAAACAACCATACGCTTTTCGTCCATATCCTTCTTTCGCGTGTAAAAAAAAAATTAAATATCTTACGAAACCACATCCTTACTCCTTAGTGTGTAAGGATTTCATGTAATTTGTAAAAAAAAAAATCATCAAAGATAAAACAACACAATGTGTGTGCAATGCATTGAAATTCTAAGTGGTCCGATAACTTTTTTAATGCTAAAACTATACTTTGTTCCACATTATGTTTTCAGAAAACTGACTGTATGATGCCACGTTTTCTTCCACTACGAGCGCAAAATATCCGTAAACATCCCATTCGTAAACTCTAACAGTAACTTTATTGAGTCTACAAGTGTGATATCCACATGTTTTTGCACTCTTTGCAAGGAAACGAGTCGTCCATCCAGGCAGTTTTCTGAAAACATAATGTGGAACAAACTATAAACGTTGTTAATTAGCAAGTGCTGAAAGAAGAACAGTTAACCAACCTGCAGTTTCCGTTCTGGATAGCAAACTTTCGAAAACAGTTTTCAAAACATTGGCTAAATTCCTTGGTGGATACACAAGGGTGGCTTGGTCGACTCATAAATTCATACTGCAATAAAAATTAAAATAGGATGATGATTCAAAGAAAGACCACAAGCAAGTAATTCATTCAAGAAATACTTCCCTCTGTAGGGGACTCATAAATCTGCACTCAGCCCTCTGAGGAATAATAAACTCAGCTTATCATTGCTTATCAAATAATCATTGTTTTGGAGGTTTTCACCTTCCAGTTATCCCTTGTGGAGACTCATCAGAATTTTATCCTGTTTCAGCCATGATACTAGAAAACGCCAAGCAAATAGGGCCTAGCTTCGACTCCCATTAAAGGCAGCTATGTTTTCTTCCTGTCATGGATGTGTATTGGTAGTGTGCTGCAAGGCCTGATGAGATGCCCTTTGTACCTTTTACATTAACTATTTTTTTACTTCATTGCTTTAAGCCATCAATAAAGGGCATAGCTACTTGCATGTGCTGACTATTCAAATGATTAAACAAAAACCCGATTAACTACATTCAAATTAGCCAAAATTGCACTAAAACAGAAAAAGTGGAAAATAGGTTAAATTGAATTTTTAATACAGCTTGTTATTGTAGCATTACACAATCCTATAATAGATAACACTTAATAAGATCAATAGTTGGTGACAGTAATATTGACCAAGTGAGTGAAGTGAACGGGTTCCCGTTTTAACGATATTGTGCCACTTGTTGTCTGTTTGTTCGTCCGAAGTTATACCCAAATACAGGAAAGTACTCTAATGAAATTTGATAGGACTATTCGTTGACATAAGGGTCAACAACTCATCTACTTGAGTTTACACCTGCTGCTAAAAGGCAAAGATGGCGGACCAAAATGGTGACAAAAAGAAACGGTTTTCATCCTGTAGCTCCTAAATCTTTCATCAGATTGACCAAAATACTTCTTAGGAATAATCAGAATCGTATATCAGAAAACAAAAATGAACTCGTTTGATGTTTAAGGTGAGGTTTAACTGATCCGAAGTCAAAACAGCAAAGGAACACTAATAAACTTTCCTGTAAGGTTTCGGATACGGTATTTAGTCCACGTAAAACCATACTGCTGTGCGCAAATGTTTTTCCGTTTTGCCTTTTGACATGATGCATCAGCTAATGATTGGTGCATTCAATTGGCTAAGCAACATGGCTGAAAAATCTTTAAAAACGAATCGTCTTAGTGGACATATCACATCTCTACAGGTAATTCAGGGTTCGGGTGAGTCTTTGAAAACCTGGAAATGTTCTGGAAAGTAATAATGAAAATGAAACTTTTCAGGGCCAAACCTAGGAAGAATAATGTAATGCTTGCTACATACTCGACTACTTTCTTGGCTAAAATAATTCAGTGTTCTTCAGTCACGTCGTATACTTTTCGTTTATCACCCTACTGGTGACACATATGTAATTTTAAAGATTTTTAGAACTTTTCCATCCCTGGAAAAGTTCTAAAAAATTTTTAAAATGATATTTGTATCACCAGTAGGGTGATAAACGAAAAGTAGACGACGTGACTGAAGAACACTGAAATATTTTAGCCAAGAAAGTAGTCGAGTATGTAGCATTACATTATTCTTCCTTGGTTTGGCCCTGAAAAGTTTTGAAATTTAGGCTCGGCTTTATTTGTATTTAAGTGTATAGTGGTTTGATACAGCAATAAGATTTCATGTGGACTAAATAGTACAGCAACACTACAGTACCAGAAACATTACGGGAAAGTTTATTTGAGTTCTTTCGCAGTTTTGACTACGGATCAGTTATGGAGTAAAAAGCACGGTAATAGATTATGTGAAGGCAAACCAAGCAGTGCTACATAAAAATACATACACCGTTTCGAAAATTATCAATTTTCGTCTTTAGGTTAGCAATAAAATTAAAGCATGGCAAAAACCACTAAGTCAACCTATATTAAAAGCATAAAACAGTCATTTAAAACGGATAAAAACCACCAATTTCTCCCCTCAAAAGAGGCAGAAATGGCAGCCGAAAAGCAACGACCCACCTGCTCCGTTGGGATGCCACGTCGCAATGCAAGGTGTACGCAAATCGGGGTCACGTGGTTCAAAGGTGCAATGCATTCGTTATGTGGGATTTACAACATGCCTGGCAAAAGAGTCGAGTTTAAGTGTTTTAATTACAGGAAAATATTCTTTTAGAAATTTATTATCTGACACTAAGTGGTTATGTACAGGTGGTGTATGCGTATGGATGACCAGCATTCCTAGATTAATTCGTTCCCTGGTGTATTTTTCTCGAAACAAGATTTGGAACTTGTCCAAGTCGGGGGTGTGGCCTGTTGCGTATTTGTCTGGCGACTTGCCTGTTGAAAGGCAGTGTTGGACTGAAGAATTTGATTCGACTTTTAATTTCTCGTCAATGTCTCGACTTTTAAATTTTCGAAACGTTGTTTGAATTTTATGTAGCACTGCTTGGTTTGCCTTCACACAGTACGGATCAGTTAAACCTTACCCTAAGCAAAAAACGAGTTTGTTTTTGTTTTCTAATTCATGCTACTTTGGCGTACCACTCAGTTTAGATTAGCTTGTTTTAATGTTTTGTATCTTTATAAATTACGGTTTGCACAAACCAATGGAAACAAACCGTTAAATTCATCAGTGTACGTCTTGCAGCTGGCATTTGCTGATTGGCATTGTTGAACGATAACGATATTTAAACACTCGTAAAACAATCAGTCTTGGCGTTTAGAGCTCCCTAAAGTCTGAACCACTTGATCAATAAGAAAAGGCCTTATGGAAAGGGCACATTACATAGCAATACCTCTAAAATGAGTTAAGAACCAGATTTATAGGATAAATACTTTGATCTGTAGATAGCTTAGCAGAAACGTGTCATGCCAACAGAAGAAGAAAGAGCATAACAACAATAAGCCAAAAATAAAAATCCCCATTCCAGCCGCTGTCTCTAACATTTCCTATGGGTCATTTGTGTGTAAATTTCAGCTGTGCCATGCATAGTTAGCCAAAAAGGATTAGATTTGTCAAAGTATGGGTGCAAAAATCCAATGTGTTTATCCCTTCGTACCCTTCTTTCCTACAAACAAAAAGTGAACAAGGAAATTTTCGACGTCTGTGAATGCACTCCAAGGGCACAATATGCAACGATTTCACGACGTCTTATAAACTCATACGAAATTTCCACTTTGTCGAGATTATGGATATCTCAATTTTTAATAGTAACATTACAAGAGACTGGTTTAACATGAACCATTTGACAATAACCACGAATTGTATTCTGAACTGAAAAAATAAGTGCTTGTGGAAGGTTTTTTTTATCAGCTTGAGAATGCAACGAGTGATCAAGAAAATATTTATACCTAACCTAGGCTAGTTTTAAGATAGCTTTTAATACTAGTGTAAAGTATTAGTTTAGCTGAGAATTTCCCTGATAGAAATTTGCGCGCTTGATCATGTACTAAATTCGACGAATCACAACTGACTTGCAGTGAGGCTTTTTCTTTTCTTTCTGCAAAACAACCAAGATGCTGACTTCACTGAAAAGACCATGGTGAATCGAAAACGAAACCGTAAAACGAAATTACTTCGGAGAATTGTTTTGCAGAAAGAAAAACAAAAATACTCAAACCGAATCCCACTCGATGAAATGTTTAATTTGACCGTTTTAGCACTCAACTCCTTTCCAACAAAGTTCTCAAGACCTTTGGTCTCGGGAAATTAAATCTGCAAAGGAATTTCATGTAAAACGCACGAATTATCAATTTCATAGAAGCACTTGGGGTATTATAGTCGATAACACATAAGTAGCTTTCGAAAGCTAGTGTGGCGTTATCAGTAGTAAAAGCCCTAAAGCTTTTGTGGCTAAGAAAAGTCCTCAAATATGTCTTCAGAGTAAGGTCCATCGTCAGGGACAAAAGGTACTGAGAGAAGATCTGCATGTAAATGGTCTGTGGATAAATAAGCCGTTGTTTTTATAATTTTGTCGTAATGGTGTTGTTACTGTAGGTGTCAGTTAGGTTATTCGAATTAGCATGCCATGAATTTCCATGGACACGGTACTAGTTTCAACAGCGAACGACACCCATAACCATTTTTTCCCCGGACCTTTCCCACCGGATTTATCTTCACCACACTTTTTTTCCCCAGTACTATCTTTCCACGGATTTTTTCACCACACACTTTTGTCGTTTTTTTTCTTGTGAATTTTTTCTCCCGACTCAATTTACTTAGATATTTTATCTCCAGACATTTTTTGCTTGGACTCTTGTTTTACTCGGAGTTTTTCTTTGATTCGCCATAGCAGGGTTACCATGGCAACGATAGTTAGACCTTGTATTGTGATTCTGAAACACGATTTGAAAACAAATGTAGATAATTAATTTCAACTTACTTTTTTTATAGCAACTCCAATTTCGTATTTATTTCCAACCTTGTTTTGTCGTTCTTTGCGTGACAAGGGAAATTCACCACGCTCGTGTAAAAATATCTAAAAAGAATATGCATTTATTCCATATAAAATATTAACATTAACCTAAAAATTCAAAAAGGGTTGAAGGTTTTTTTATGTAACCACATGTTAACTGCTTTTCACTAAACAACTTTTCATTCCTTTAACCTATTAAGTTGGCTTTATAGAGACAGTGAAAATGTACTACAATTTAAAGGGGGAAGTGCCACCAAATGACAAGCTTTAGCATCTGTAGCCATTTCCGCTATCCAGTTCTGTCTATCCCTTACGTTCAACAAGCAAAGGTACACACAAATTAATTTCTTTTTATGAAACAAACAATCCACGTACCTCCTTAATTATTGAGTGTAAAGTTTGTGCGGCGTGTACGTATACTAGGAGACAAGCGGTAAAGTTAAGCCTAACGTAACAACGGGCGCTTTTTAAATAAAGAACGATGGTTTTGAAACGTAGATTTTGAACCGCTAGATGGGCGCCATCGAGTGACAGTGGTATCGTTAACTTTGACCGCTTCCTCCCTGGTGCACGTGAACGCACGAAACGTATTTTTTTAGGTGGGGCACGTGACCTTGTGTCTCCTCCAACTTCGTACAAGTTTTTAAAACACAATTTTTGTCAAATTTTTTCATGCTTCTTTTTTTTTTTTACTAAACCAAACATTTCACTTCATTATTTGATACTGACGCTCTGAGTTTACCGAACGCTTACGTTACGAACATACTGACATGCTAAATCGTCACTGTAAACACTTCACTTATTTTACTGTTCAATCACCAACCTGATTTGATGGAGCTGGGCCTTTTTAACTGCTTATGCATGTAATGCATAAAGCAGTTATTGAAATGCAGTTGGGGAGGTAAAAGGGCTTCCGTCGTGAGCGATTGTTAAATGACGTTACGTCCCACTCCAGTCGTTTATTTGAACGGGTCATGCTTTTCACTTTTACCGTATGGGGGGGGGGGATTGAGGCTTAATGGCACGTCGACAGCTAGGTCATTAGCACCAACCTCAGTCACAGTGCAGTGGTCCGGGTTACCATTGCACCACACATTACAGAGATATTATTCAAACCCCTAATCTAAATCATGTCATACATCTGTACCTCCTGCAAAAACTGAAAAACACCGGACAGGAGGACAGACTTATCGTCTAATTGACGCGCAATGTCATGCGGAAGATGGAAACGACGACGAACACCGTCAAGATGGCGACAATCAACAAGGAAGTGCCGGACCGTAAGTGGCCGTCGACACCAATAACATTCAGGAGGATCAAACCCCCGCAAAAGAAAACAATGAGTAAGTCGGGTGTGACCAATGTGCAAGCGGGCCAACACCACCTCCTCACGGCGACTGTGGCGACACGCTGAGCGCCATTCCTCGTCAGTGCCTTTAATAGCTTGTAATTTATTACCGTCCTGTCTGTCCCACAAGGCTTGCCAAAAAGCGTGTAACCTCAGACGCAGAGTTGGAAAGGCGTCCGAGGGAACAAGGGCGAGATCCCTTTCAAGAGGGCCAGAAAGGGCCCCTTTCGCAGCAGAATCAGATTGCTCATTTCCACCTATCCCAACATGGCCCGGGATCCAGCAGAAAAGCACGGTTTTCTGCTGGTCAGGCAAGCGGGAAAGCAAAGCTTGGACACGTTGTGTTAAGGGGTTCCGAGGATTGTAATTCGCCAAGGACTCCAGGGCACTCATGGAATCACTAAAGATAATGAAATGAGTGCCCTGGAGGTCAAGGATCCATTCCACCACCAAACCGAGAGGCAAAAGCTCTGCATAAAAAAACAGAATAGCCAGATGGAAGACGATGGGCAACCGTTATTCCCTTACACACACAAGCACACGCCACGCCAACGTCTGACTTTGCCCCATCAGTAGACAGGCGCTGATAACCGGCGTACTGAGAACACAGCCGCCAGAACTCCTGTAAATACCTTGCTGGTCGAGTGAACCCTTCGGGAGGGAAGCCAGAGCAACAATGAAACAATCACTTGGGACAAGTCAAGGGGCAACTGGCATCCCCCCAAGCCTCAAGACGCAGGGGATTTCAAAGGCTATCTCCTGACAGGACTGCTGGAGCCTATCGCGGAAATCACCCTTACCCTCCCTGCGTCTACCAACTCGCAAGTCTGGCCCAAAAACCATGGACCAAGCAGGACTGGATTGCACAGCACGCAAACGCACAGCATACTGAATGGCAAGCTGTCGCCGACGAATGGCCAAAGGTGGCTCCGAGGCCTCAGCATATAGGCTGACCACTGGAGAAGTTCGAAATGCCCCAGTCGCCACACGCAGGCCACTGTGATGAACAGTGTCCAACATCTGGAGAGTCGAGTCACTAGCCGAACCATAGACCATGCACGCATAATCAAGTTTGCTGCGGACAAGGGGTCGGTAGAGGCGCAACATGGCAGTGCGATCGGCACCCCATGAAGTGCCCGAAAGAACCCGCAAGATGTTAAGTGCCCGCAAAGCCTTGTCTTTAAGTTGACGCAAGTGTGGAAGCCAAGATAACCTGGAATCGAACACCAGACCCAGGAAACGTGCCTGTGGGACAACAGGAATTTGTGCCTGTCCCAAGTGCAGTGTTCTGGGTGCAGTGTTCGTTGGCGGCAAAAGTGGACGCACACAGTCTTGTCCGGAGAAAACCGGAAACCATTACTGACCGCCCAGGTCTGGACTTTGTTAATCGCCAGTTGTAGCTGCCGCTCTCAGGGCTGCATGCGAGCTGCCCGAAAGCGCAGGCCGAAGTCATCGACAAACAATGACTGGGGAACAGCAGCTTGCTGAGCAATGGGGTTGATCCCAATAGCAAACAGGATGACACTAAGAACACCTCCTTGAGGCACACCATTCTCCAAGACAAATGGGTGGGAAAGAGTCGCCCCCACACGAACGCGAAAAGAACGGCCCGAGAGGTAACAGTGACATCTGTCCTCTCAAGCCACAGTCATACAGATTACGGAGAATCCCATAACGCCAGGTCGTATCATAAACCTTCTCCAAGTCAAAGAAAACTTGAACCAGATGTTGACGCAGGCGAAAAGCCTCCCTCACATCTGATTCAAGAGCAACTAGATGATCGATAGTTGACCGATACCGTAGAAAGCCACACTGGGACGCAGACAAGAATCCCCGTGATTCCAACACCCAGACCAACCGCTCACTGACCATCCGTTCCATTAGTTTACAGACACAGCTAGTCAGAGCGATTGGGCGATAACTGGAAGGAGAAGTAGGGTCTTTGCCCTGTTTTACAATCGGGACGACCACCGCTGTCCTCCACGCAGCTGGAATAGAGCCCTCTGCCCACACACGGTTGAACATCCCCAGCAAGAACTGCTGGGAGGCAAGAGGCAAATGTTTCAACAGCTGGTAGTGAATATCATCAGGCCCTCGCGTGGAGTCATGCGACTTGGCCAAAGCTGAAACAAATTCCTGCCTGGTAAACGGTTAATTGTACTCCTCTAGCCCGTCGGAGCGAAAGTCAAGAGAGTGAGCCTCTTCCCTACGCTTAATCCCGAGGAAACCAGGATCATAATGGTCATCACTCGACACCTGCGCAAATGCAGACGCAAGACAATCTGCAATATCCGGCACAGAAGAGATCACGGCATTCGCTACCCTTAACTGAGACACCGGGGAAGGCACGTTCTTCCCCGAGATCTGGCGCACCTTCCTCCACACTTGCCGAGAAGGTGTGGAGCGTGTGATTGACGAAACGTAAGCCAACCACGAAGTACGCCTAGCCTCTCGGATAACATACCGGGCACGGGCACGGCAGCGTTTAAAGGCCACAAAGTTTTCAGTAGTGGGGCTCACCGTAAATGCACGCAATGCACGGCTGCGGGCCTGAATGGCCCGTCCGCAAGCCAGTGTCCACCACGGAACAGGTACTCGTCTCGGGTGCGTGGACGTACGCAGGATAGTAGCATGAGCAGCAGCAAGGACCACATCAGTGAAATAAGTGGAAAGTTCATCCACATCAGAAAAGTCCTCAACCGCACGCTGAAATACAGCAGCCTCAGCAAAGGCTAACCACTCAGCTCGTTTAAGCACCCACCGGGCTGGCCTGGAAGCCACAGGACCCCCTT
The DNA here is from genome assembly GCA_023313725.1 of Lithobius niger. Taxonomy (NCBI): domain Eukaryota; kingdom Metazoa; phylum Arthropoda; class Chilopoda; order Lithobiomorpha; family Lithobiidae; genus Lithobius; species Lithobius niger. The sequence continues at coordinate 17,826 of JAHWFP010096414.1, forward strand.
GTGTTGTGGACAACACAATGGGGAGGTGATCGCTCCCATGCAGTTCGGCAGTGCAGCCCAAGTGAAGTGAACTGGGATGGCAAGCGAACAGAAGGCTAAGTCCACCGCTGACCAATTGCCTGTGGCAAGGTTACAGCGAGTCATGGCTCCATCGTTTAGGATGCAGACGGACCCCCTCTGCATCCACTCCTCAAGGATCCTCCCTTTGTTGTCAGTATGAGGTCCCCCCCACTGGACGTGGTGGCTGTTAAAGTACCGTATGTCCGGAAGTGACTGAAATATTAGTCGATTTTTCATGATTTCGATTAGAAGACGTGCCAGCAAAATGTAGGCGTTGTTATTGAACAGTTAGTGGCAAAATCGTTTGCATATGAAGGGTTGTAGGTCCTTGACTAAGAATTTTTGCCAATTATGTTTCTGTCTGGAAAAAAAAGTTGAACCGGAAATGGCCCAGCTTATTTCAGGTTTTGACAACAAGCACGGAAAAAGGAATTCTATTTGTTTTTGGGCTATTGGCGAACCACTGGGGAAAAAAAGGCAGGTACTTTACGGTTCACCGGAAGGCATCCAGGATTCTATGCGTATTGGCAATTCGTGTAGTTATGTGACTCCTGTTAATCAGGTAATTATGGTATAATCGATTATTTAGTGTAACAATTTGTTGTAGTGTAATCAATTCGACAAACGTGTGATACAACGGAATAGTGCATACTAGGTGCATAGCTAACGAATTTAGAAGTCAGGGGCAGCGCTACACAAAAAAGGCAGAATTATAAATTCATTCCACGATCACTTTCAATAGTAAAATAAACAATAGAGAGAACAAGTTTACTTTACGAGGCTTATGGGAAGAATAAGGGCTCCTCACCCATTGATCTCTCGTTAGGCTAGAATGACGTAAAATGATCAACTGAACAACATTTTCGCAAGAGGAACTACACTTGCAGTACAAATCACACCAAACAAATTAATGGTTATTTATAATGATTAGTTTTTTTCAGTGTAGTGTTTTTCACGCTCGGTTTATATCGACGGAGGGTCACCTCGAGAATTCTGGTGACACAAAAAAACGAGAATAATAACGCCAACGAATGGTTTCTTTTGCTTATTACAACAAAAAGCCAACCTGAGTCATGCTTGATCGAGAACATCTATATCTGTACGTCTTCAAAGTAATTTCGATCTTTCCTCCTTCCGTATGGACTGGCACAGCTGAAAAAAAATGGTCACATGGAGCTTGAATAGCACCTTGAGATACATGTTAGAACTAAAAGTCCCACCAAGATACAATCACAAAATCACTGTCCATCTATCCTACATAACATAAACACTGCGTGGTAGATAGACAATGATAAACAGTAGCAGGTTGACTCCCCAGTTTGAGGCAAAAAGGGTTTAGCTGCTAGTAAGTAAAAAATCATAATGTACAGCGTAGTGAAGCTAACAGTGAGCATTAAAGACTGGCCTTTGAGAACACATGATACACTAATCTGTGAAAGTAAGTAAGAAAGAAAAAAGAAAACAGGGCGTTACATACTGGGGTGACTGGGGTTACAAAGTCGAAGGGCCTCCGACCCTGAAGGGCACCCCATGTACTCCTAATGACATGAATGCGGACACGGATTTTCTTTTAAAAGCTACTAAATTAAATGAAGCTTTCAATTCTTGCTGATGCTGGTTAGACAATAGGCTATGAAACAATAACCTTGCCGTGTTAGCCTGTTGTATAAAAACAATGCACACAACACGTATGTTAACTTTTTATTTGTTCAAAGCAGTCCACACAACAAAGAATTTTATTTGAAAAATAACATTTAAAATTGTTCAAAGAAATTAAAGCGTACAATTTTTTTCTGCAATATGTCCTATGTCTAGGACAGTGCTGATTAAAGAATGCCTATCATCCTGAAGTGTGCGATGGGTAGGTAACATTTTAAGTAGTAATCAAGCTCATGGCCAAACACATTCCACTTCTATTGAACTCTTGGTAAATGGCGTCCAAGCATGCTGTCAAGAGTGAAAGTGACGTTAAATGTACGTGCGTACTGACCTAACTGGATTGATCCTAGTGATAGGCAAGGACAAATTTTCCGACAGGTTTAAAAGACAACTGTAATTTTAACTTGATTTTACTGTTACGTGCTGAGTCAGTGGCGTAACGTACAGGTAGGCTAGGTAAGCATTGCTTACGGGCCCCTGCAACTCGGGGAGGCCCGCCAGGCTGCGAAATATGGAAATTGACAACATCATTGAGATTTTTACATTGAGAAAAGCATGCCTTAAGAGCTTCAAGTAGTGAACTAACTACGGTATGTAAATGTCATGTTCAAAGTGAAATGTGTTGTAGCCAGTCCAAATTCCCATTTAACAAGCGTAATAATGTAGCTACTAAGCAAAGCTACAAAATACAGCCTACCACACAGACATGTTTTTTCTACAATTTTTTTCAAACTTTATTGTTTGGTTGTATTACGAAGTAATTTCGGCTGAAAAGTTGCTGGTTGTTCGGGTAAGGTAAACCAAACAATGTACAGTATGTGTATCATTTGGACCAAGACAGTCGAAAAGGTCAAAGATTTTTTTTGAGGGGGGGGGGGGAGGGGGAGGGTCGGGATAAATGGGGAAAGGCCCGACCACAAATTTTGCCTATGGGTCTAGAGACACTTTGTTACGCCACTGTGCTGAGTAATACAGAGTTAAAATAAAAACTAAACCAGGCAGGTATAAAAAAAACATGTCTAAGTGTTTAATTATACAGTTAAATGATAACTTAAGCGGACAGGCGTAAAGGACAGGTGAAAGTATATGATCATTTTTTTTTAAAATTTTACTCTTTAAATGCTGAGTAACAAAGATGTAAAATAATACCTTATCCATACAGGTATAAAGCACTTGTGAAAGTTTTTGTTTATTTACTAGATTTTACTGTGAAGTGCGGAGTAACAGTGAGTAAAAATAATGACTTATCCAAATCGGTAGAAATAATACAGAGTTAAAATAATAACGATCCAGACAGGTGTAAATACCGGGTATATGTGTTTGTTTATTTACTAGATTTTACTGTGAAGTGCGGAGTAACAGTGAGTAAAAATAATGACTTATCCAAATCGGTAGAAATAATACAGAGTTAAAATAATAACGATCCAGACAGGTGTAAATACCGGGTATATGTGTTTGTTTATTTACTAGATTTTTACTTACCACTATGAAAAGTTGTAGCAGTACCAAGAACAAGTGGAACTTTCGTGTATGACAAAGGCACTCTTTCAGTCTGTAACAACATTATTTACAGAAATCAACTTAGAGACATTACAGATGTAACTAACATTTATTTTCTGTTACATAATCACAACTGTAAATGTATTTTGTATTATCATACTATAAATAATAAGGTGGAATTAATAATATAAATTTGGTGGAGAAGCAATCCTCGTAGGCTGGACGTTTAAAAGTTGGCTTTCGATGTGGGAATCACGTCTCGAGGTGCCATACGGGCTTTCTAGTTTAAAATGACAGTGTGTGAATTTGACTAGTTTTAAGTTTTAATTTTAGTAGTAACCCTTTAAGTGCTACGATAATTGTATATCTCCACAAAGGTAGGGGTAACCTGGACGGGACACCAACTAGGGACTTCAAAAAGCTCTTTAACGTTAAGCACACGCCTCTACCAACTCGGCCACGGCTGTCTCTAGAGTCGGATTGTAAAGGGAACCTAGTATTGTTGTCATTTCTCCATTGTTGCACATCTCGCGCACAGTTTGGACTCTGTTTTTAATACTTAAAACTGTTATTGTGTTTGGCTCGAGTTAACCTCTTAAAAGGTTAACGCATATGAATGGCACCCATAACTGCAAGGATTTTCTTCTTGCACAGTAGTTTGAATATTAGTTATGGACTGAAATATGCTGAAACGCCAGTTTGGCCTATTATCAATTTCAAAGGGACAAACTTTTGAACAAAGCTAAAATATCTTGTAATTACGGTGTGTTTACATTGACTCTGTCAGTATTGAAAGAGATAATGTTAAATAAAATGTTAAATCAGTCAAATCATGTACTGATCCTTGGTGCAAATCACCACCCAGAGCGATGAAATTCTGTGTGTGTGATTGTGATGCATAAGCAACTGCGAAAAAAAAACCTTTTCAGCACACCCTAATAAATAAACAAATATCCGTCGCGGCATCCAGGCTCTGCGATAAAGACTAGTATTCGGCCAGAAACATGAAAAGATTCATGTGTCATCATAGGTCCTTGAATTTTTTGTCTAGATGGCCACTCATTGGTCTGCATTGCAGTCCTCGGACTCGGTGCATGACGGCAATTCATTTATTTTCCTTTTTTTAGTACAGTTTCGTCAGTCAACCTTATCAGAAATGTCTAGACTACAAAAGCTTGTGAATTATGGTTAGCGGAAGGGATTTCTGTATAGGCAGTCAAAGTGAACAAGCGTTATTTAATTAATATTAACCTTTACAAGTATTCACAATCAGAACACAAGCAATCTGGTGTTGCTGTTAAGAGTTCGGTCGTTTTGCTGCGCAATATTTCTGCTACTCGTACGGTAAAAGGAGTATGTGCCCGTTATAGAGCAGTGACAATAACGTCATATTCTTATATATTACAAACAAAAACGTGAAGTGTGCCGTAACAAAAAGGGTTGTATGATTGAAGTTTCACTTTACTTGTTAAAATGTACACGGATAAAAATTGATAATTTTTAAATGAAATAATCAAATGTACAATTGAGAAAATTACATCTGTTTAAGTGCTGTTGTGCTTTACGTTTTGTATACATAATTGGTAAAGCACAACAACACTTAAACAGATGTAATTTTCTCAATTGTAAATTTGATTATTTCAATTAAAAATTATCAATTTTTATCCGTGTACATTTTAACAAGTAAGTGAAACTTCACTCATATAACCCTTTTTTTTACGGCACACTTGTCGTTTTTGTTTGTAATCCGTGTACCTTTTTTTCAGCTATGACGTCACGCTACAAAGGTTTATGCATGCAGTCGATTGTTGCAGCCCATTTCAAAACAATTCATCTCAGCTGTTAAATCTTGAATCTGCGAAATAAATACGACATTCCATCGTTTTGACTTTTATTCCTAATGGAGGTGGCATTAGTGGTCAACTGTGGTTCATGCTGCTTAAAGCAATAAATCTAATTATCATTATTATTACAAGCTGTTTACGCATTTAAAAATTAGTATCAAAAACGCTTAAACGTATAAAATACAGATGTAATCCTTAAAAAACTTAAAGTACTAAATGAACAGATATTAGAAAAAGACATGTAAGCCATCAACGTCGCACTAATACGTGTAAAAGAACCTCCAGTGTCCCAAAAAACAAGCAGGAGCCTTTTTACGCGTATTGTGCGACGCTGATGGATTATGTGTTTTTTCTTCTTCTATCTATTTCTTTAGAGCTTTAAGTTTTTTAAGGTTTACATCCGTATTTTATACGTTTTAGCGCTTTTTAATACAATTTTTTTTTGTTCCAGCAAGAATAACAAAGAAAAAAATATTGCAATCGCCTTAAAATAAATGTTATAAGAGAGCCGATTTAATACTCAATTTTAATCTTTACAAATTAAAAATAGGTTCTTTGGTTCGATCTCTAAGTGAGAGTAAAATTTACACAAGAAAAACAACAACAAAGTTAATCATCTAAAAATAAGTATTATAAGTGAGTCTTTTTAATACTCAATTTTAAGCTATAAAAATTGAAAATCAGTTCTTTGGTTTAATCTTTAGGTGAGAGCAAAATTTCCCCAACAAGAAGAACACCTACAATTGTCGTCACATTAAAATAGCGTTGGAAATGCCCTAGGTCTTCTTAATACTTAGGTTTTAAGCTATAAAACTTGAGCATCGGTTCATTGGCCGATCTCCAGGTGGCCAATCTCCAGGTGGCCGATCTCCGAACTAAAAGCCATGCAATTTGGTACACAAGTCAATTCTTAGCTTATAAATCGAGCTAGCTATGGAAACCCCCGATATATCCCCTAATGCACCTTCCTGTGCCCCCCACTACATTCATTCACCTGTATGTGGTTATTGACACAATTAATTCTTGCTGATCGCGTTAAATCGTTAATTGGTACACAAGTCATTCTTAGCAGTACAAATCAAACTAGAATTTATTGGTCATCAGGCTCATGGCGAAGACACAGGGAGGCACTGGGAGACCTACGGTATAGCTCATGGGGTTTCGTATGCAATTCGATTTCTATACCTATAATGTATGTTTTTTGACAGGAATTGGCTTCCCGGCCAAACTGTACTCCCTCTCCCCCAGACATCTTGCTCGGGTACGTTGCATAAATAATGTAATCGCGATCTGATACAAAATAAACTAGTATACATGTAAATACGTAACCAAATATTGGTTACAAAGTACTTACCTTTAAGTAAATCCGTCACAACTTATGGTCCTCTTCCCTAGGTTGAAATCAAATACCAAACCCTCGGCCGAGGCTAATAACCTGAAGACTATGTAACAAACATCCTTTACCCCGTTTATTGTAGACCAATTGTTTTCTGATGCTTAATACATGTTGATTACTGTAACGCCCACAATTTAACCCAGTAGGAACAATACTGTTCAGTAATTGTAGTTGATAATACGGTGTACCTCAGTCTTTGTAACACCCTTTATGTTAGATTGTCGCTCCATAGTTGCCATCCCCTTTGTTACTGTTTTTTGCTCCTGAAACTCCGAGGGAGAAGGTACGCAATATCGAGCTCCAACTCCCAACACTGCCAATGGAGAAAAAAAAAACGAGATGGAGTCTTGTTAGCCATCTTAGCAGTCTTAAAACAGAACACGATCCTTGGCGTATGCCGTTATTATCAAGAATGATTCATCGAGCAGCTAGTAGATACTGTAACGCTAATAGCGAAGAGACCCTTAGGAACTCATTTCCCAAGAGTTAACCCGATTTTCCATCGTCCAGCATGACTTGGGCTGAACGTTAAAGGAGCCTTGCATCCCTCAGTGGTGAAAGTAATACAGGAATAAGTACAGGTAGAAGAGTTGATGGCAAACCTGGAAAGACAATTAGTAACGGGGAACCCAAGCTGTTTGTAAGATGATATGGCCCTTCCATCACCGAGTGAAAGTGTAACATAGGCCAGCGAGACGAAACGTGGGTTTACTCATCGAGATAGAGGGATTATGTTTATTCATGCAGTATTAAAGATGATATGGCCCTTTAACATCGCATGAATAAACATAATCCCTCTATCTCGATGAGTAAACCTACGTTTCTTCACATTGGCCCATGTTACACTTTCACTCGGAGGAATGGTATCCTTTTGAACAAAATAAGATCCATGTGCCTTTTAAGTTACACTACTACCGTCTAACACGATCTTCAGTAGGTAGCTTTGTCTTACCGAACAAATGACAGGCCTGGTCTGTTGATATACGACCAAGAGGTCCGCCGGGACCAACCGCGCTCTGCCCATTTAGGATTCGACTAGAGAAGACCCTTCAGCCTCATTGATTGTCTGACAAGAGAGGATCATTTGTTTGTACTCGACACAAGGGGTTTTAACTCAAACGATTCGGCGTCTCATAGCCCCTTCCTTCCTCCAGGTCAACATCAATACCGTACAAGGGGTGCACAGGGGGTGCACAGGGGGGTTGTTCTGGGGGAGGCTTTGGTGGTATTTCATGGAGATCCATGACTGGTTCGATTTCTACTACGGGGAATGACTGGTGTGCCGCAATGCATGCTTTTAGTACGGCCAACAAGAATTTGTTGGGTATCAGACTCACGGAGCTGGAATTGGGGAGGGGGGGGGGTGTCCCGCTGAGGGGCCTCGGGGGATTTCATGGGAGTTCCCTAGCTAGTTTAAAATGTACTACTAACAATAACTTGTGTACCAAATGTCAATCTTTTAGCACTATCTACAAGTATTTGTTGTTGGTCAGGCTTCAGGGAGGGGGCATGGAGGGAGAGAACGTTGGGAGAGTATACAATTTTTAGGGTTAACGCTTACCCAATGCTTTCACCCAATGCTGTACTATAATAAATACTTGACCGACGAGAATACTACAGTCACATTAAAAGTGCGTTCAAAAGGCCCTCGTCATTCTTAATACCTACATTTTAAGCTATAAAAATTGAAAATCGGTTCATTGGTTCGAACTCTAGGTTTTAAGCATTTGGGCATTTGGGCATGAGGCTTTCCGTCACAAGCATATTGTAGTTCCTTTAAAACAGCATGCGAAAGGCCCTAGACCTTGTCCATACCAACGTTTTAAACTATAGAACCTGAAAATCGGCTCAGTGGTTCGATATCCAGGTGAGAGAAAAGATTCCCAGCAACAAGAACAACAACAAGACAACAACAACAAGAAATGGTCATACTGTGGACGCCGAACAGTTCGATTGTTGTCATTAAAATTTGAAATGCAGTGAAATAGTTACAACACGACCCCCAATACCGAAATTCGTTGGTCTATGTCAATTCTGGGAGAAACTACAAGATTTCAAAATTTGACGTTTAGCATGGAGGCTGAGGCTTACATATGGGCCGCTACCGCAGTTTTAATGTAAGCCTCAGTATGAACTTCCATACTACCGCGGTCCTTGATAACGAGAGTTTACAGGTGTACCCTTTCAGAAGTATTTTACTACATTATCGCAGATCTGCTATAGTCTGCCGATGCTTTAACTCTGGGAACCTTCACACTGGGCTTTGGGCATACAAAGTCTATGTTCGACCATTGCTCGAGTATGCGAGTCAGGTCTGGCCTCCCTACCTCCTCAAGGACATTGACCGTCTTGAATCCGTTCAGAGGAGGCATACAAAGTCACTTCCGGGCATGGCCATTCCGGGTACATTGCAATACAGTCGAAGACTTCATGACCCTGGATTGGAATCGCTGGAATGTAGACGTTTGAAGGCTGACCTAATCCTAACTTTTAAAATTATACATTGTTTGCTCCCCATTGAATTACCATTTTTTGAATTTAGTTCGGTGACCCAGACTCGCAGCAACCATTTGAACCTCGTTGTACCCAAATTTCGACTGGACTCCAGGAAATCTTTTTTGCTTTGCGAGTTGTGCCAGTCTGGAACTCGCTCGATAATGAGACAGTTTCTGCGTTGTCACTCACTTCTTTCAAAACGCGGCTTAAAGCTATAAATTTTCGTCCCTTTCTTCGCCGTCCGGAGAACTATCCACTGAGTCCCCAAGACCTTATTCCACTTTTTACTTGGGCCTACACTTTGCGGCTAATTCTAACATGCTTTTTTCCTGCGCCTTACGTGCATAATTCTAAATTATTTATTTTATGGTTGTGACAATTCCCATTTTAGGGATGCATTGTTTTAGATTATACCATAACCATACTTTGCTTTACATAACGATGTTTTTAACCTCCCTATTTTTTTTATCTGCCTTTCTATTTTTATTTGGGCCTTTTTTTATTTTTACATCTCCCTTGTCCAACACGTTTGGCGATGCCATCGGGGACCTAAGAGTCCCTGGCAAGTCTAACCTTGGTGGTAAGGCATTCGTGTCCCTAAACCTATTCCCTAACCCCCCCCCCCGGCCCATACTGTTATCACTTTATGTAATTGTCTTTTTTTAATTTAGGCTGGCTGTCAGTGATCTTTCCTAAGGTCCTTGCCAGACCTGTTGCAATTGCGACAAATGTTATTATTATTATTATTATTTTTCTTAGATTGTGTAGTAGGTTAGCTTAAATTGTCGAAAATTGCTGTCTTCGAAATTTCGGCTTCCCTGTTTTCACCACCATCTAATGATATGTGTTATTTGTCCAGCTAAATTGTGAGGCACACACTTCTTTTATGGTGCACATCTCTACTTACCAAGCACACCTCTTTCTATAGCGTGCTACTCATTTTACGGTGTACTCTTCTTAAAATACGGGAAGAAATGAAGGATATTTAAGGATGAGGGCAAAAAAATATGGCCTGTGCCACCAAAGAGCATTTTGACACACACACTTCTGATTAAATTATTACCTCTGTAGTACTCAGCATGGTGTTTTAGCATATTTGTTTCCTCGGATGTATCTGACGTTCACGGTGAGCCTAGCACACAGTGCAGATATACCAAGAACTCCGTGGAACTCAGTGTCCATTATTCCCCATAATGTCTGCTTCATGTTCTGTATGCATGTATAAAAGGAGCCAACAAGGTGTTGAATGAGAACGTTAAATCCTCGAAGTTTCGAATCAATTCTGATTCATTTTCAAGAGGAACCAACCCTTAACAAATGGAACATGTAAACTCTAATCAGGGTTGGTTCCTTTCAGAATCAAAATTGATTCGAAACGTCCAGGATTTAACGTTCTTATTCAACATATTCTTGGTTCCTGTTATACATTCTGAAATTTGGTGTTTTTTACTGTATTGCTTTATGTTCTCGTATAATTATGGTGTTTGTTGTATACCTAGCATACTAGAGATCACAGTAAGTTACCGCTTATATTAACAGATCGTTTAAGTTGGTAAGGAAAACTAAAATGGCGACTTCATTTTCCCTGCATGATTTTGCCGACCTAAAATGGCGACTTTATTTTCCTTGCATAATTCTGCTGTTGACGGTGAAGACTAGCCAAACTGGGGGTATGTCTAGACTTTCGTGGTACTGAGCATCCACTTTTCTTTAAAATGACTGCTTTATGTTCTGGCATGATAATGGCATTTATGGTAGGTCTACCATAGTGGTGAGTTGCAACTTATATTTATAAATGCTATGAACATAGATGTTTTAAAATAATGTCTTTTAATTAATTAAGATAAAACACCGGTACATAGTTTCGTTAAATGTAAAATTCTACTACATAGTGTACTTCACTGCGGGATACTGTTGGGCCGTGATCACAGCTGGAGTATCATCGACATTTTCCGACGCAGGCGCATTGACTTGACGTTCGCTTATTTGTTTTCAAAAAAGCTTGAGCGTATTTGTCTACGTTTGAAAAAGTTGGTGCAAACATGCAATCGTAAAAATTGAAAAATTTGTTCATAGTATGTCTGTACCGGGGCAATTAACAAACCATTGCAGTTTAATTGAAACTGTGGTTGCTGCCTGTTAGTAATCTTAGGTGCTCGTGACAAACGTGACAAACGAGACGTACATAGAAAATACTACGGAATTATTGCATAGTTAGAGATACTATTAAATAAGAAATTTTCAAGAAAAAATGTTGAAAATGGGAAAAGTGAGGGACTGTATGATTTTTGCAAGACCAATGTCACGGTCACTTTTCCATGATTTTATAAATGATTTTGATCTAATAAAAAAATCACTAATATATCAAGAATGTAGGCTGGGTTCTGCTCTCTCTCACCTTTATGATCACTAAAAAAACACAAATTAGATAGCTTAGGTTAATACTTACACTGATCTGTTCAGCAGAAACTATTGCTGTTGTTGCATCGATTTTTTCCCACAATTCTTCTATATTAAGGTCGTCTGCGAAATACATTAGGGTGTACATGGGATTAGCGCAGGGAACCTTACGATGTATTTTGTATAGTTCTATTGTTCCCACAGTTTCTTGGTAGGTCAGAGTAATCTCTGGGAAAGTATCATAGGTTTTCTTCATTATAATGACATCCGTTGTTATTGGGTACGTGAAATAAAAACGGATTCGATCGGTGATTTGATACAAAAATATCGATAAACAAGACACGAGTATTAAGATCCAAACACTCTTCAACGTGATGGTTTTGTAGTTTTCATGCCACGCTTTCATCCCTCCGTGATTACGTTTTTCTTCCATTATGCATCTCACCATCCGTCTCAAACGAACGTCTAAATAGTCGATTTTCCTTTTTGCTTCCATTCATGAAGAGTATTACTGAAATGAAAAGGGAGACTAGAAACAGTCATCGTTTCACAAAGGATAAATATAGGAAACAAAATTAACAGATCAGAAAGCGAAACAGACTCGGTCAAGGATAAGTAAATACAGATGCAAACCTCTTTGGCGTGGTGGAGCAAGCGAAGCGGGCGTAGCGTAGCCTATTACGGACACTGAATTGCAAATGTTGGTTGGTTGGTTGGTTAGTTGCACTTTTGTAGTCTGGGTAGAGCCCAAACTAAAGGGCAGATTGCCATGAAATTTCCACGTTGCTAGATAGCCCAAAAAGCATTGCTCATCTCGATTTTGCCTTAAATTGATCAATTATAATCCACGAAATTACGATTTTCCTATTTTATCGATCTAACACTCGCCATTGTAAATTTGGAATCCTGAATAGTTAAGGTATGCTAGCGAAGCATACACTGTCCTGCTGGTAATCAAGTAAACTTTTAAAATCCGTCAAAATAAATCATCGTTGCTTCCTTATAGCTAAAAATCTTTTGCGACGTAACTCAGTAAAATAATAACATTTGATTATCGCATTTTAACCATTAGAGAAAGGCAGGCAAATGGAAAACACAAGGATTCGTTAACGACTTACATTCGTTTCATGCACAAAACAATGCTTGGAGGAATGCATCCAACATGGCGATCAAACTAGGTGTTTTCACTATCACCGGGATCCCAAATGTGAAATCTAAAATCGCCGCTACATCAGGATGTGTTAACACCGCAACACGGAACAATACGATGGCGTCGTATAGCAATTTCAAGATTCCATGGTTGGTATGGAAACTACTGATTTTAAGCCTATCACGGGTTCGTGGGCAACCTGTGAGCGGTCTTATTCACGAATAAACTCTCAATCCAGCGTTACAAGAAAGAATAGGCTTAAGCTCGAACTCAATAAGCCTAATTTATCTGCTGTTGTTTCTAAAAATTAGGCCTAAAAGTTCTGAATGTTATAGAATTATTTAAATGTTATCTTCACACCCAAGCTAACATCTTTGACTTAACAATAATTGTGACAGTTCTAACTTAAAAAAAATTAGCATTCGCAGATGAAGTACTATGTGCCAGAGGTGTGCGCTTCAACATTGCCGTAGGAGGCTGCATAGTAAGCCGCGAACGGCCACGGATATATTGAATCTTTCGATTATTGTACAGTAATCTCGTTACGGATGATTGCGTGGCTTTTAGTTCAGTGCTTTATTATTAATATTTTAACTCTAGGAAAGATACTCTGTAATAATTATAAAAATGCAGGCATTATTGGTGACGCGCTCTTTGCTAGCTTAACCGTGACTGCTAACGTGGCATTTTAACTTTAGATAGCAGCGATGGTAGGAAACGCTGCAAATAAAGAAACAGAAACTAAATATGGGAGCAAACGAAAGCGTCTTAAAATAATATGAAACGTAGCTTAGGCCTACCTAAAAGAAATACTAAAATAGGAAAAAGACCAGCTAAGATCAGAAAAGGCAAATAGATCACACGGTAAAAAAGGTCAAACGTAGCCGACCTATTATTGCACCCAGATTTTTAAGGAACATTATTAGGTATTGTAGTCATTAAAATGAAACTTAAGTACAAATTTAAAATACATTTTTATCCTCTGCACCTACAATAGGCCCTAAGCCTGATACCTAGTTCTATTTCTTTGAAATATCAGACTGCTGGAGCCGGAAATTTAATCCTCTACATCTGAAACGAAAGATAGAAGTCTTACCACTCAGCCATACTGATATACTGTGTGGATTTAGTTCCAGTTACGGTAAAAATTCAAAAATTTTGGGGCCGTTATTCATAAAAAACAATACGATGGCGTCGTATAGTAATTTCAAGATTCCATGATTGGTATGGAAACTACTGATTTTAAGCCTATCCACGGGTTCGTGGGCAACCTGTGAGCGGCCTTATTCACGAATAAACTCTCAATCCAGCGTTGCAAGAAAGAATAGGCTTACAGCTCGAACTCAATAAGCCTAATTTATCTACTGTTGTCTCTAAAAATTAGGCTTAAAATGTGGCTTAAGCTCGAAATGTATTAAGAGATTTCTCTGTACACGCATACACACAACTTATCCATCGTTTTAATGCAGCAAAGAATTAAAAAACTGAATGTATGTCGCTGTATGAATGCCTCCATCAGTACCTATTAATTGTTATTTCCTGTTCCAAAAGTCAAAATTATTTAATGCAGCCGTATGTCATTATGCCAGTGGGACTTGTCTGTTAGGAACACTTTTATTTGCGCTGAGTAAATGGTTTTGGAATTATCAGGTCTTCAGATATTCAGTAATGTCAAATCACAATACCTCAAGAGCCACTCCACACCCACATGGGCCCATAGATAATCACACAACGACTTGGTAGCTCTACAACGAGCTACCATGCCAAAGTCAGGATCCCAAGGCCACCGATGCCAAGGTGGTGAAGGGTCCAGGTGTTAAGAGCCAGTCACTCTAGTAGAATACGTCCGACGCATAAGGCAGACCCTACAAAATCCCTTTCTGGCCCTCTCGGAAGGAATCTCAGCCTTGTTCCCTCGGACGCTTTTCCAACTCTGCGTCTGAGGTTACACGCTTTTTGGCAAGCCTCGTGGGATGGACAGGACGGCAATAAATTACGAGCTATTAAAGGCACTGTTGAGGAATGGCACTCGGCGTGTCGCTGCAGTCGCCGTGAGGAGGTGGTGTTGGCCCGTTTGCGCTTTGGTCACGCTCGACTTACTCACTGTTTCCTTTTGCGGGGGGTTGACCCTCCTGAATGTTATTGGTGTCGGCGGCCACTTACGGTCCGCCACTTACTTGTTGATTGTCGCCATCTTGATGGTGTTCGTCGTCGTTTCCATCTTCCGCATGACATTGCGCGTCAGTTGGGCGATAAGTCTGTCCTCCTGTCCGGTGTTTTTCAATTTTTGCAGGAGGTACAGATGTATAACAAGATTTAGATTAGGGGTTTGAATAACATCTCTGTAATGTGTGGTGCAGTGGCAACCCGGACCACTGCACTGTGACTGAGGTTGGCGCTAATGACCAAGTTGTCGACGCGCTATTAAGCCTCAATTCCCCCCCCCTACAAAATCAGCTTCAATAGTTGATCCCTTGCATGCTGCTGCACCTCCGCTTCGATGCAGATAGCCGTGGTCAAAATTGACCGCAGATACCCTGTAATTACTTCCAGACACAAGTTGGACTGAATCGGAATCCCACATATTCGGCTGGGTGCCGTGCAGAAGAATAGCAGATGGAAATGAAGATGCGACTGGATAAGACACTGAAATAACGTGCATAGTACTACCCGTCTTCCTGCAGCATGCACTTCCCTCTCCTTTACTCGCCAAGAAGCTCCTGATCTAACCAGATCCACAGACATCAGACTTCCAGGCTAGCCCCAAAAGTACAGGGCCACTTCAGGAGCCTGGTAATGCACAAAAAGAACCATTTTTTTTCTGGGGATAATGGCATAAACCGTCTATGTACTATTGTTCAACTAGGAAGACCACTTGCTGCAGTGTGTTAACCAAAATTGTGATCTTATCACCCACCAACCACATAGCAACATCATAATGCTACGATATTCGTCTTTAGTGCATCCAGTCGTAGGAGAATATTAATCAGCGCTTAAAATGACATAACATGGACACCGTGTAAAGGGCAGCATGAATGCCGAGAAAGACGTCCAGAACCAACGAAGTCATGCTTTGCATGTGCCCAACTCTAAAATCAAGATTGCACCTTGCACACGCCTCTACTGGCCAGGTGCATCTAACCAAATATCTCTAGTAACCAGGATATCTTACTAACATTCATTCTCAAAAAAAGCTTCCCCAGGCTAGAAAGCAAGGCTGCATGCATGTAACTAGTCAAAAGGGTGATACATTCCCTGGCTTTTATAACAGGAATTAGGATCGCCAACCTCCAGCCTGATGGCACATCACAATCTTAACAGTTCGCCACAAGTTCCAGAGATCATGCTAATGTAAGTTCCCATGAACCTCCATTGCCTGTAGTTTCCCCTATCACCAGGATTCTACTTATGCTGTCCTGGCCACTGACCTACAAGAAGCATTACTACATACATAATAAACATAGCATATCACGTAGTAATGCAAAATACATATGAAGGGTCATAACAAGATACACAAGGTAATAGCTACAGCATCAATACAAGTGCATCATCTAAGGTCTCAGGTTAGGACAGAATACAATATATGGAAGACTGGAGACACTGGTATCGCAAGATGCCCACGGCAATAACGAAATCTCATCGACTCTTAAAATTAATGAATGATTAATACGAAGAATACAGCAAGATTTCACAGAAATTATTCAAATAAACTAAAAAGAAGGGTCCACGCTATTAAATATCATGAAATATTATATTGGGATGTAAGTTCTTTTTTTTTATCTGTCATTAGTTTATATTTTATTAAGGAAAACTGGAAATAAGCCTTCAGCGAAAATCACTAGAATAACGTAGTACGCTAAGCCACTTTTCAGAACTTGTGTTTGATTGAAGTGACCTGACCCGGATTCAAACCACCGAACCATTCCATCACCAGATGAAATGTAAGGTGTGAATGAGTTGTTGAACTTGCTACTCCAGTTGATACAGGCTGCTGTACACTGGCTGTGCTAGTCAAATTCACATTCTGGGTAATGCAGTATAGAAACTACGTAGTTAAGTTCAGGCATATTGAAGGATTTGAAGCAGCTGCACCTAACATTAGTGACTGCTAAAGGCTATGGCTAGTAACAGTCAAGTTTGGTTGTGGTAGGAATGGAAATTGCAATATTCCCCAAGTTTGCTGGTAATCTTGGAGGTATTGGCCTAATTGGGGTCGTATAGCTGCGAAATAGAATGCAGTTGTCTTTACAACTGCACCAACAAAAGCACCAACAAGCACTCTTATTCAAAACAGTCCCCTAGTAGGTGACAATCAGGAAATTATAAGTGGTTGATCTAGTAGATCTTGCCATACACAGAATAAATAAGTAGGTACCAGTTTTTCTCCGGCGTAACATACGCCGGTCTAGCTGATTCCCGCTGATTCAACTCGGCTCTAATAGTGAGCATTATTGAAGTAATAGTTTTTGTTTCTAATTATTCTAGGGCATATCTGTTCTCATTGTCGGTCGCTTGCCCTTTTTCTTTGCTACCATGGCAAGAATGAGCCTGCTCGCCCTCTTGCTGATTTTTGAAGCTTCGTTTCCCTAATCATGATCCATAATAATCCTTCATTTAGTCTGGTTAGTCTGGTTAGTCTGGTTAGTCTGGAAATTAAATGAATTAAGTTTACAGACCCATCCCCCCCCCCTCTCGGCCCCACTCCCACTCCGCACTCCCAACTCCCTCACTCCCACTCCCCACTCGCACTCCGAGCTCCCCACTCCCCTCTTCCACTCCCAACTCCCCACTCCGACTCCCATTTTCGCACACACTGGCTAAGAAACGCTTTCACGGATTAAAATTTCTTCAATCCAATTCTTCGCTTCACTGGCTAACAAACGGTGATTTTTGTTGGCCCCAGTCACTGAATGTGCGCATCCAGTGGCTGAAATCACAGGAAGGGCCGTTTAAATACTGTGAGCGCTGAACCATCATCTTTGCATGAAATAAATTTTCTGTGGGAAGTCAATCAATAAGCTTTAGTAGAACAAAAGTTGAAACCTTTAGCACGGCAATAAATATGCTTTATCACGGCTGCTTTGGCATTTTCCTTTTCTGGGCGAGGAAAGAAGTAAATCGCCGGCCTATGGCGGCATAACAATGGCTCGTTATTGTTTTATTTATTTATTTATTGTTATGAGAGCCAAAAGGATCTGTACACTCCATGCGCTCTACTCTACTTAAGCTACTCACTACAGCGGCACCAAATATCCTTACTGACCATAGGAAACCAGGCTC